>CATIWQ010290088.1:0-15897 GCA_949673415.1 Euphorbia schlechtendalii
AATCTAACAAAGTAACTAAAAACCAAACTAAATGCAAACCAATGCAAACATGGAACTAAACACCCAAAATGACATCGAATTACGTCCTGTTTTACACCGAAATTGATCGAAAGATAGGTCCGAAACGAACCCTATCAGGTACCTCAAGGGAAAGCCTACATTGAAAATTTTTTACTCAATAAAGATATATATGAAGTTGAGGCCTACATTGATTCATATTCGAGTACTTGTATAGAAACTAGGAAGTCTATCACATGCTACTGAGTTTTCTTAGGAGATTTTTTGATTTCATGGAAATCTAAGAAACAACAAGTGTCTCTCAAACCACATTAGAGGTAGAATATAGAGCTATGATGTCCACAACTGTAGAAGTACAATGGTTTCTCTATCTATAGCAGGATTTTAGAATTTCACACCTAAATCCAACCCGTTTATTTTGTGACAACATTTTTCATTACACATTGCCAAGAACTCAATATTTAAAAAAATAACTAAGCATTTGTACATTGAGTGCCACTTTATAACAGAAAAGGTTAAAGATGGCATTGTGCATTTGATGTCAGGTTCAAGATCACATGAACTAGCAAATTTATTGACAAAAGCATCGCACTCTCAAGATTTTGCTAGATAGATTACAAGAATTGGATCGATCTCAATTCAATAGATTCCATCTTGTGGGGGGGATAGTAGAATAAACGGTAGTTTAATATATAAGGTTTAAGGGTAGTTTAGTCATTTCATATGTAAACTACCTATTGATAAATGTTGTTATAATAGAGTATTGAGCTTAATGTTTTCTATTTATTCATTATTCTTAACTTTCTCTGTGTTGGAGATGTTGGGATTATCCTACATTGGTAATAAACATGAATGATGAGTAGTATATAAGTAGAGTATATTGACCCTTAAAATAAGCTAATTGGTTTTGTGTTAGATGGGCTCAACCCCACTTGTATGCTCACTCAAGCTAACGAGCTCAACACTCTCCCGGTCCATGGATTCTCGACATGGTATCAGAGCAAGAAAAAGGCTTGATAGCCGAGATCCTAGATTCGTGATAAAAGTCCTTGTGGAGTTTGGGCTAGCAGAAAGACTAGACCCGTTGATGACATTGATCCTCTGAGGAGATAGGCCAAGGAATGTTTGGTAAGTGCCAATCGATCCAGGCCCAGTTGCACTTGAGGGGGATGTTGAAGATGTTGGGATTGTCCCACGTTGGTAATAAACATGAATAATGAGTAGCATATAAGTGGAGTAGATTGGGCTTTATCACAAGCCAATTAATTTTGTGTTATATGGGCTTAACCCCACTTGTATGCTCACTCAAGCTATAAACCTAACACTCTCCCGGCACACGAATTCTCTACATGGTATCAGAGAGAGTAAAAGGCCTGACAGACGAGATCCTGGGTTAGTGTTAAAAAAATCCTTGTGGAGTTTGGGCTAGCAGAAAGACTAGACCCATTGATGACCTTGAGCCTTTGAGGAGATAGGCCAAGGAATGTTTGGTAAGTGCCAACCGGTCCAGGCCCAGTTGCACTTGAGGGGGATGTTGAAGATGTTGGGATTGTCCCACGTTGGTAATAAACATGAATAATGAGTAGCATATAAGTGGAGTAGATTGGGCTTTATCACAAGCCAATTAATTTTGTATTATATGGGCTTAACCCCACTTGTATGCTCACTCAAGCTATAAACCTAACACTCTCCCGGCCCACAAATTCTCTACATGGTATCAGAGAGAGAAAAAGGCCTGACAGACGAGATCCTGGGTTAGTGTTATAAAACCCTAGTGAAGTTTGGGCTAGCAAAAAGATTAGATGCATTGATGACCTTGAGCCTCTGAGGAGATAGGCCAAGGAATGTTTGGCAAGTACCAACTAGTCCAGGCCCAGTTGCACTTGAGGGGGAATGTTGTAGATGTTGGGATTATCCTACATTGGTATTAAACATGAATAATGAGTAGCATATAAGTGGAGTAGATCAGGCCTTAAAACAAGCCAATTGGTTTTGTGTTAGATGGGCTCAACCCCTCTTGTATGCTTACTCAATCTAATGAGCCCAACACTCTCCCATCCCATGGATTCTTTACATGGTATTAGAGTGAGAAAAAGGCCTGATAACTGAGATCCTGGATTCGTGTTAAAAGTCCTTTTGGAGTTTAGCCAAGCAGAAAGACTAGACCCGTTGATGACCTTGAGCCTTTGAGAAGATAGACTAAGGAATGTTTGGCAAGTGCTAACTAGTCTAGGCCCAATTGCACTTGAGGGGGATGTTAAAGATGTTGGGACTGTCCCACGTTGGTAATAAACATGAATAACGAGTAGCATATAAGTGGAGTAGATTCGGCCTTAACACAAGCCAATTGGTTTTGTGTTAGATGGGCTTAACCCCACTTGTATGCTCACTCAAGCTATAAACCTAACACTCTCCTGGCCTACGGATTCTCTACATGGTATCGGAGTGAGAAAAAGGCCTGACAGCTGACATCCTGGGTTAGTGTTAAAAAATCCTGGTGGAGTTTGGGCTAGCAAAAGACTAGACCCGTTGATGATCTTGAGCCTTCGAGGAGATAGGCCAAGGAATGTTTGGCAGGTGCCAACTGGTCCAGGCCCAGTTGCACTTGAGGGGGGATGTTGGAGATGTTGGGATTATCCTACATTGGTATTAAACATGAATAATAAGTAGCATGTAAGCGTAGTAGATTGGGCCTTAACACAAGCAAATCGGTTTTGTGTTAGATGGGCTCAACCCCACTTGTATGCTCACTCAAGCTAATGAGCCCAACACTCTCTCTGTCCATGGATTCTTTACACTCTGTAACTTTCTCTTTTCTTATTAATGGAAATTATTCATTAATCTCTTTATCTCTTTCTTTAGCTTCATAATTCAATGTTAACAATAACAAAATTTATTACTTTTTATGTTTTAAAAAAATTTCTCTTACCATTGTATTGATTACTTAGAAATTAAGCACTGATTTATGAATTAATTGATGGAAATGTTGGTGTGACCTAGTTCTAAAGGCATTGTTCATACAGTGTCATATCATAAAAGCAATAATTTACTTCATTTATATCTTGTGCTATAATATGTGTAGAGTGTCAATTGATTGATAATCATAAATGTCCCAATTCTATTTAACCATGGGAATGAATAAAGTGAAGGGCTTGTATGTTGGATGATATATAGAAATGTAGTTGCTAAGTCACTTGGTAAAGTAAATAATGCACATAGGCACATTTTGAAAACATCGGGCTCGACCGATCCACATGGTTATATGTCACATAAAATTTTTAGAGTAGGTCTCGACTATCCTCGGACTTGATTTCAACTAATTACTCTTGTAAAATTGGGTATATTGTATTATATTACTAACCAGTCCTTAAATATTGAATTACAAGTATGAGTATGCTCGATATATTTAAAGACCACATTAGTAGTATTGTTGAAGTGATAAAATTGACATTCGCTTTGATAAATCAAAATGAATCACCAGACACTTGATGAATAAAAGGGATAAGGATGTCCAATAAGTCGCTAACTTATTTTATCATTTTATTCTAGATCAAGAAATACGATGAACTACATAAGTGGGTGACAATCACCATGCATCTTATTCATCATATTGATGCTAGCTGGCAAAGGATATTGTGAGAGAACTATTGGATTTAGTATCTTTAAAAGACAATTGTACTCTTTCCCAATTGGGGGCTGTAATAGTTTACTAGAATTCGCTTACAAACTATGGGTATATCCTATTATCAACATATAGATAGACCCAAAGGATCGTGTGTTTAAAACTACTGATCTAGGATTTCTTGTACATGCAATGTTACAAGACTTGATGAATAATTGATTATAAGTTAGTTGGTGATCATTCCTCAAGTTGATTAATTGACAAAATTAATTTGATAAATTGATGTTTGTAATTAATCGGTTTTCAATTTAATCAAAAGATCAAATTTCTTGATTTGTGAAAGTTTTCTATTTGGAATGAAAGGTTTCAAAATCGTTGATTTAGGCTTATGATATTTTTTCCAAATAAGTTGATTTGATCTTTGTGGCTATATTCTTGAGTTTTCATGTTTATTAGGGTTTGTATTAATTAATGTTTAATTGTTTAATAAATTAATTAATTAAATTAAATAACATAAATAAATAAAAAGGGTAAATAATTATAACCTTTCCTTGTTTTGAACAATTACACTAGTACCTCCCTGTGTTTTGAAAAATAACTTACACATCCCTACGTTTTGTCTTTTTCACACTACAACCTCCTTGTATTAGATATTATCTCGTTTTATATCAAAATTTTTAACATAATATATGTTTATGAATAAAAATTGGTCATATATATCATATTTTAATATGTTATGGATTAAAAATGCTCAAAAAAGTTATTTATTGTTATTTTATCTAATGAAATTATACATTGAAAATTACAAAAATATCTTATAAATTGTCAAAAATGTACTTTTTATTATTACAAACCTCATTACACAAACAAAATAAAATTAAATATACTAACAGGTACTTGTTATGTTAAGAATTTTGATAGAAATATACATAATTAAAGATGCAGGGAGGTTATAGTATGAAAATCGTAAAATGTAGGGAGGTTATAATTATTTTTCATAACATAGGGAGGTAGTAGTGTATTTAATCAAAACAGGGAGAGGTTATAATTATTTACCCAAATAAAAAATATAGAAAATAAATAAATAAGTTAAAGTGAACAGTGGCTTGAGTTTGTATGGTTCACACCACTATAGGCGTGAAATTAGCTGCTGGTGTTTATGGCTGTTAACAAATTCAGTGGCTCGCAAATAGTTTTAGAATTGGCTTGGTAAAAATTCGGTTAGAGTTTGACTAGAGTTCGAGTTCGGCTCATGATATTAATAAATCAAACCAAGCCTTCTAATGTTTAGCTCGAAAACATGTTCGTATAATAATCATTCTCAATAAATTAGTGAAAAACAAATTGTATATATTTGATGAGTAATAATTATTCGTATAAGAAATGTATTTTCTGATACTTTTTTAAAAATAGTGTAGCAAAATGTGGTGTTATTGATGAAATTTTTTTTAACTAGTAGTGATATAAATAAGATTTAATTATCAAAGTTGAAACACTTAGGGGCAACACTTCTGTTTTTCATTACGAAAGACATATATTGTTGGCTCATTTAGGCTTGCAAGCTCGCGAAGTGGAGCGAAGCTTTTCATGAGCTCGAGTAGAGCCAAAGTCCTCCAATCTCGATGAGCTTCGAGCCGAGCCGATCTGAGCTCAACCATTTTGGTTCACGATCCGAGCCAAGCCTGACTATTTTTGTTCACGAGCCGAGCCGAACAGGACTGTTCTGTCTCTGTTCGGCTCATTAACACCCCTATTGGTGTTGGATGCCAACAACACCACAATAAATAGCATCTTGTTGTCTATATATGTGGCATCCGAATGTGGTTAACAAGGTTGTTCATAATTTAGACAGCTTGTTGTCTACAGATAGTGGTCTGTATTTGCAGACTTGCAGATCGAGGGAGTCGTAAAATAATTTCAGCATTTACTTTCTTTTGTTAAAATAATTGAACTTGATCACGATTTAATAACGGGTATTTTAAATTAATTCGGGGTCAATAATTTATAGTGAATTGTTTGATATGGTCAACGTAAATTTTTTAAAATTTGGAATTAAATTCCAATGGTTCAAAATTATCCAAAGTTTGTTTTAAGAGTTTAAAACAAATGAACCAAATTGTATCAAAATAACATTTCAGTTATTTTGTTAGTTCGATGTCATAAATTCTAATATTATAGAATTGGAAATTTTAATTAATTGGAATTAATAAGTTAAAGTCTTAACTTATGACATTAATATTTAATTAAATTAAATATTTTAAATATGAAATTAACCCAAATAGATCATGGTACCGGTTATAGATGAGATGCTAAATTTGGTGATAGTGATGCTCTAATTTGAGTGGAAGCAAAATTTTATCTTTTGCAAAAAAGCTTGAACATTGACCAATTGGCCTTAATGAGCTTTAAGTTACGATTGTTAAAATTAAGCGATTTAACAAAGTATTTTGACTAAATATAATTGATGTAATTATAATTGCCATGACCAATGCATCATATTGGTATATATAAGTATGATAGTTACTTTGTTAAAAATTCATATTTGAGAATTTTATGGGTTCAAATGTGATTTGGTTTAAATATTCAATATTAGTGAATACCTAATTTTAAATTGTGATTTTGTACATTGAGCATCATTGATAGATAAATCTAAAATAATTACACGTATCTGATTCATTATATAAGCTGACAATACTCAAAAAATCCATCAAATAATGAGTTGCTTAAAAGTGCTTCTTGGATTAACACATGTGCCATACATTGTAGTACAAAGTGCAACATGCTCAGCAAGGCACATTTGTGTTCTTAGTGGATCGTAAAGGGTTAGGATACTTAGTATGCCTAACATGTAGAATGGTAGTTTGACTCAATGAGTTTTTGTTCTAACTTAGTTAGGCCCAATAACACATATGGACAAAGTACCAATATTCCCACCAACCAAGAAACCTTTTGAGAAAATGATTAGATAGTCTATCCTACTAGAATATCAATAATGGGTTCTACATTCGAGCTCAATCCAGCTCATTATTGGAGGGATGCAGATCTTGGAGAAAGCCGATAAAATCATCAACATAAATTAATCAAGATTACTTAATAATGGCTTTAGAGACCTTTAATTTCAACTTTAAACTGATTTGTTTGTGTTGATTAACAAGCTAATTTTAGCAACACTAACAACCAATCATTCAAATTGTAATATATCCTTGAAATAGACTAGTTATCTGGGAAATAGTTATTTGATTAGGCTTATGTATATTTTGAGGCATGAACCAAAGGAATTTTGGTAGATAGACCAAAGCCCATTGTAAGAGATATTTTATTGGCCCAAGTTGGGTGGTATATAAAATCAAAAGGGAAAAGTGAGATTTGAAACACCTTTTATTGGCTATAATGGTTCAAGAATTATGCAAACAGTTAGAGGAGGTACAAGCCTATGCTATATAGTAAAGACTCTAAATGAGATATTTCATGATTATCAAGAAATATTCTTGATCTCTAAGGCATTTCGATCCTATAAGATGGATATTATAATCTTTGAGAACATTGTTGTATAGAATATGGAGAAACTAACTAAGAGTTTTCCTCATATTAGTTTATTAGTATGAGATTTAATAGTTAGAACTATCTTAGCCTTCCTACTTGAATCTTATAACCAATTCATCATGTCCCACATGCCATAGATGAGTATGATCATGGTAAGCTACAATAGTTTCTTTAGTTGGCCAAGGGTTTAGTTAATAGGACTCATTTAGAGTTGATGGTTAATGAATGTTTCAACATAAGAGCATAGATGAGACATTGAAAGTAAAGGGTTCATGACTAAATGAAAGTTAATTAACATCCAAAGGATATTAATAAACCATACTAGTAGCTTGGAAACAATATAAGAACATGTCCTTAAACATTTTGGGAGATTTCATGGAGAGTATTAAAAGTTATTCATAAAATATAGATGTAATTATTTTTAGACATGATGCATGCCCTAGATGCAATTAGGGCGATATATATTTATTAGTTTTAATGTAAAAATAGTTTTTAGATTATTGTTATCAATAATAAAGACATCTTTGTTGTTTATCAATGTTTATTTAATATATATATATATATATATATATATATATATATATATATATGTTCATTGATAAGACAAAGTCTTTGACTACTTCATAGCATGAAAGTGTGAGGACATATTAGGAGCTATGTGGTGTGAGAACTACACACACGTGTTACTATGAATAGTCTAAATATCCCTAGTCATAGTTTCTTTGAGACTAGACATCAATGGAGTGGATAGACTAGCATGTGTAGGCTTACTCCTTGGAGTAAATCCAAGCAGTCGATCTCACGAGCTGAAGGTGGTACCTTGAGTTAACACATGGATGTATTCGGGTAATATATTGGAGACCGCTATAAGATAAACACTCAGAAATAACTATATCCATTTGTTGGTGTCATATCTTATTGCTTTAGCAGTACAAGTATCCTTAGACCTGAGATATTTGTTACCTTGTGTAGGAGTTACTATACTTTGGGTTAGAGTTATTCACACCCTGGTGATCAGGATGATACAGGTGATTAAAGGTATAGTGATGATTTTTCGTTGGTAAGCCGAGTAGTCAAGATGAGATCCATCGCTCCTAATATAGAAATATAATAGATGTTGTACCTTGAGACCTCTTGTTGAAGAGACACACTCATAAACCTCTAATCAGAGTATAAGATTGATAGAATGCTTTTCTAGCCAATCTTGATACATTATGGCGAGTGGTGTTCTTAGTGAACAATTCTAACTCCAAGATAGCTACGGTTATTATATGAGCTAACACTTAATTCGAGCTCAATAAATGAGATGGTACTTAACCTGATGGAAGGAGTGTATTGTATTGGTTACTATTTTACAACCGTATCAAGTCACAAGCAAGTGACATTCGGAGTATCGGGGGATCATACACCTTTGCTAGAAAGCCCATCTGATCGTCTAGAGTTATCGGGTTCCATATCTGTCTGGAACACTGAGCGTATAGGTTCCCAGATGGGAAGCCAAGTTTTGGTTAACCTCTAGCGACTTTATACTTTAGGATCCCATGAGGTCACTCACTTAGGGTCTCTATCGGACTAAGTAAAGAAATTATAAATTGGGTCTTTGCGGAGAAAATAAAGAAAGTCAAAATCGTTGGTTGAATTAGTAATTGGTTTGACCAAATAATAACTAAAGAATTTAAAGAGGAGTTGGGAAAAAATGCATGGGCATAGCAAAGGAAATTTTTCCCGTTATGAGTGGACCCCGTGAATACGGGATGTTCGTGAGTGGGACTTGGGCGGTTGCCCTGCGAGCAAAAAATTACTCGCAGACCGCTAGGATGAGTTGTCATAAGGGCCAACGTATGTTGGTGGGCTATAGGCCTACAAGCGCTATTGGGTAGCTTTTCGTGGGTGTACAGGTAGGCCCACCAGTAGTCCGCATGCCTTGCTGGTGGGGCAAGGGAAGCTCGCATGGGCTTCCCTTGCAGGCTGCACACGGTCCGCCCAAGTGCTGTGTGAGTGAGTCAACCCGCAGAGCCTAAGGCTCCGCACAGAAGTATGTGAGATTGGGAAATTCCCCATTCCACATTTCTAAAATGGGGAACAACATGCTCCCCTTCTCCCTATATAAGGAGCCCTTTTCCTCCTTTATTCACTTCAACTCAGCCTTTCCTTCTAATTTTGACATCTTTCTTCGCGAGTTTTTATGAGATCCTCCATGAGTTTCTCCTCTTTTACAAGAATTCTTTTGAAGGCTTATTCATATTTCGGAAAAGAGCCTTCTAATTTATATTTTTGGGTTGGTCTTCGAGTTATCTAGCACCTAATGTTAGCTAATGAGTTTTTTTTCTCTATGAGAGGTTTTGGTCAGTCGGGATCCTTTTGGATCAATCATATAGGCTGTCCTATCTTGGAGGCTAGTGCTAACAGAGTGTTGTCCAATTATTCTAAGGGATAGCCACTGCAAAGGAAAAGGCATGCATTAACTGGTAATGTTTTTAACTTAGTTGCTAGGTTTCTTTTATCAAGTTTTATAAACCTATAAGCATCTATGGAATATTTCAATTTAGATTATATCAATCATGGCATTCTTAGGTGTTCCTTTAGGGTTAATTTTAAGTTTTGAAATTCCATCGTGTAAGTTTGCATGTTCAATTATTGCCTTAATTAACCATTAGTGGTATCCAAGCCTGCCTTATGCTATGCATGATTGATGATAATATGTTGAAATGATATTTTCTATGAATTGATCAAAAGTATGCTATGCATGACTTAGGTTTCAATTCTTGTTATAAAAAATGATGTGATAACTTGATTAAGGTTTTGCTCAAACTTAGTCTAAGTGATTATCATAAAAATTAATAATGTTTTGCCACATATGTAAATGCTTTAAATTGAGGGTTGTCTAGTACTTCAGTCGACTAAAAGAATGAAATCTTTAAATCATAATTGTCTGTGGTACAATAAATCGAAGTGCCCGTGGTTATTTTAACAATGATTAGACTTGGCTACTCATTTACTTTAAGGGGCCCTCCTACCTAGAAATCTCCATCGGTATTAGGTTCAAGCGTACCTAAGGGACTTTTATGACTTAGTTGATTTCTAGTATGGGAATTGGATTACGCATATGGTTTTACAACCGTGGTTTAATTTGTTAAATTAAAACTTATAAACATAGGTGCAAGAACTTAAACATGGACCTTGTTGGTTATGCATGCTATGTGGAGTCTTGGCATAATGGAATGATTATGATGTTCTAGTCTTAACCATGTTCCCTTAGATTAATAATTCCAAATAGCCCAGAATTATTACTATCATAATCATATCCATCATATAAGACCTAGACTGGGGTGAGACCCGCTGCACCAATAAAATCTCTTCAACAATATTAAGGTGGTAAATTGTCTTCCTATCATAAGTCATGATATGAACCTTATTAACGGATATAAAGACATGTACAACATTTTTTCCATTAACATGTGTTTGGTCATGAGACTAGATGGGGTTAGTGCCTTAATCATAATGGGTTACTTGTAAATGTAAGTGGAGATAATGCCAGATCAGAGACATATTTGAGGAATCGTACAATTAGGTACATATGTCTCGACAAAGAGAACTCAAATGGACTAGCAATTACATGGAATGCAAGTGGACAGGTTCCAACATGGTTGTTTGTTAAGGCTTGCCCTACTATACCAGGGTAATAATGATTACTTCATAGCATGAAAGTGCGAGGACATAGTGGAAGCTATGTGGTGTGAGAAATGCATACACGTGTTTTTATGAATAGTCTAAATATCCCTAGTCATAATTTCATTAAGATTGGACATCAATGAAGTGGAAAGACTAGCATGTGTAGGGTTACTCCTTAGATTAGATCCAAGTAGCCGATTTCACGAGTTGAAGGTGGTACCTTGAGTTAACACATGAATGTGTTCGGGTAATACATTGGAGACCACTATAAGGCAAACACTCAGAAATAACTATATACATGTGTTGGTATCATGTCTTATGCACTAGCAGTAAAAGTATTCTCGGACTTGAGATTTTAGTTACCTTGTCCGGGAGTTGCTACACTTTGGGTCATATTTATTCATACTTTGGTGATTAGGATGATACGGGTGATTACGGGTATAATGATTATAACTCGTTAGTAAGCTTAGTAGTCAAGATGGGATCCATTTCTCCTGACATATTAATATAATGGGAGTTCTACCTTAAGGCCTCTTGTTGAAGAGATATAGTCATAAACCTGTGATTAGAGTATAAGATTGGTTGAATGGGTTTCTAGTCAATTTTGATACATTATGGTGAGTGGTGTTCTTCGTGAACAAGTCTAACTTCAGAATGTCCTACGGCTATTACATGAGCTAACACTTAATCTGAGCTCAATAAATTGGATTGTACTTAACTCGATGGAAGAAGTGTAATGCATTGTTTCCTATTGCAAAACCAAATCAAGTTACAAGCACGTAATGTTACGAGTATCGAGGGATCATACACCTTTACTAGAAAGCCAATTTGATCATCTAGAGTTATCGGGTTCTATATTGGACTGAAACACTAAACCTATAGGTTCCTAGATGGGAAGTCATGTTTAGGTTCATCCCTAGCAGCTCTATACTTCAGGATCCTATGATGTCACAAACTTTGGATCTTTACCGAACTAAGTAAAGAACTTGTAGATAGGGCCTCTACCAAGAATATAAAGAAAGTCAAAATCCCTGGTTGAATTATTAATTGGATGGACAAAGTAATAGTTAAAGGATTTAAAGAGGAGTTGAAAAAAAATTGTACTGGTTGATCAAGGGAAATATTTTCCATTGCGAATGGGTCCTACGAACACGGGATGTTCGAAACATTGCTCGAGGGCCCAAGCATGCATTGGCATAAGGTCTAGCACATGCTGGTGGCAGCAAGCCCACCAATAGCCCGCAAGCAAGGTTTGTGGTTGCTCATGGGGAAAGGGAAGTCCGCATGGGCTTCCCTTATGGGCTTTGCACAGCCCACCCAAGGGTTGTGCGCACGAGTCAACCGGTTGAGCCTGGGGCTTTGAGCAGATGACCCACATCTAGGATAGGAAAATCCCCCATCCAACATCACTAAAAAGTGGAGCAACATACTCCCCTTCTCCCTACATAAGGATCACTCCTTCTCCTCTTTTACTCACTTCAACTTAGCCTTTGCTTCTGAGTCTTGACATCTTTCTTTGTGAGATTTTGCCAGATCCTCCATGAGTTTCTCCGCTTTCACAAGAATTATTTTGAAGGCTTATTCATATTTTGGAAAGAGCCTTCTAAGTTATATTTTCAGGTTGGTCTTCGAGTGGTCTAGCAGTTGTTGTTAACCAATGAGTTCTTCCTCTATGGGAGGTTTTGGTTAGTTGGGATCCATGTGAATCAATCATAGGGGTTGTCCTATTTTATAGGCTAGTGCTAATGGAATGTTGTCCATTTGTTCTAAGGGAGTTCACCAAAGGGAAAGGCACGTATCAACTGGTAATGTTTTTAACTTAGATGCTAGGTTTCTTTTATTAAGTTTTATAAACTTATAAGCATCTATGGAACATTTCAACTTAAATTATAACAATCATAGCATGCTTAGGAGCTCTTTTAGGGTTAATTTTAAGTTTTGAAATTCCACAGTGCAAGTTTCCACGTTCAATTATTACCTTAATTAACCATCAATTATATATCTTCAACATCTAAAGTAACAGTTACTTGATGTGGTTCTAACATTAAGAATGCACAAGAACTTAAGATGAGAAATGGTTGGAATCCTGAAAAATGAATTCTTAAATCATAAATAAAGTTCTTATAATGACCAATAAGATTAAAGAATGGCACTTTAAGATAGCCGATAAATTTTTTTGATTATGAAAGGATGAATTTTTGTATTCACTTACAGTGATAACTTATTTCTATTTTAGTCAAAGACGCTTCTAGATATCGAGTTTTTCATTGACAATGAATAGAACCAGAATATCTTAGAATTGTTATTCCTAAACTTAAAATTTTGGAATAGTTCATTCTTGAGTCTATCAAAATGAATTTGATCTATAATATAAATACAAATTGGATAAGCATGAGATTCTTGATATAATCTATATCCCAAAGTTATTTAAGCTTGGTTAATCAGAAGCATATGGATAAGTTTTCTACACAAAAAGCTTAGTATTGACCATGTGAGTTCTTTGTATACTTGATGAAATAACTTAGAAGTTATTCGATAAACTTGTAAACATGGCAATAGCCTAGCAAGCCTGAGATGTAGTGGGAGCATGCGTAGGGCCTTTGGAGTATATGCTTGTTGTTAACATGGTAAAATATTGACAGGCGTATGCATACCACACAAAATACCTAGGCAGACCATATCCGCCTAGGACAAGGAAAGATACTAGGCTAAGGCTAGGGATGTTCCTGCCAATCTAAGCGGATCCCATCTGCCCCAAATATAAGGACATGGTAGTCATCTAGGTGGATCATATCCGCCCCAAATTAGGAAGAGGCCAAGTCTTCCCTTGTTTTAGAATATTATCCAAGCGACCAACGTCTCGGAGATAAAAGAGTTCAATTAAGATCATGAGTCTACAAAGAGACATCCATAATTGGAACTCTCATTTTATATAAACCTTATCCTATCCATAAGATAAATTTTCATTCAAACTAGAACTCTGGTTGATTCACTCTTTGGATCAGACTAGGGGACGTTCAAAGAGTATAAAAGGACCCTTTGGGTCACCACATAGAGGTACGTATTCTAAAAAGCACAAAACTCCTTGCCTCCTCTTTTAAATCTTATCTAACTTAAGCATCGGAGAGGCTAAGTTGGTTACATTGCTAGTCCCCCATAGCTACAGTTGTTGTTTTGTAGGAACCTTTAGACCACATCAAGGAGGAGCATTGGAGTCAACTTTAGTCATAGACTTAGCGCATGGAACCACGTTCCAGGCTAATTTAACATTGGTACAGTGAGTGTGGACTGGTTTTACTTGCTCAGGTGAGAATCCCAGTTCACACGAACATTGTGATAATAAAAAAATTTCAGATCCTAGTCAAATCTCAAATGGCTCACAACGGAACTAACAATCATCCCCCAACCACCAATGCCAAATTCATGGACAAAAATCCCACATCCCTCATGCGGATTGACATTGCAGGACCCCTCCCCAAAGCCAGTGGTCAAAGAAAATGGATCCTAGTGGCAATTGACCATTTCACAAAATGGGTAGAGGCGGCTGTTTTAAGCAGTATCATGCTTGAGCGGGTGCTGGACTTTATAAAAAAGAACATCATATTACGGTTTGGAGTGCAACACCAAATCATCTCTGACATTGGTACACAATTCACATCTAGCAAATTCCAAGACTTTTGCAAGGAATTGAAGATCGAAACCCATTTCAGTTCAGTCGCTCACCCCCAGACTAATGGTCAGACGGAAACCACGAACAAAACACTCGACCAAGGAATAAAGAAAAGGGTAATGGAAAGGAAGGGAGTCTGGGAAAATGAGCTAATTAATGTACCATGGGTATACCGAACGACCCTATGCACATTTAATGGAGAAATACAATTTTCAATGGTCTACGGGTTGAGGTGATTCTACCCATTGAAATCAGTCCACCATCTGACCGAGTGGCCTACTACACAAAGAAAGAAAACGACATTAATATGAGATACCATCTTGACAACCTACAAGAGAAATGAGAAAGGGTGTGCATCCTAATGGCCACCTACAAAGCTAGAATCGCCAAATATCATGACAATAAGGTCAGAGAAATCCGCCTCTCAGGAGGGTGACATGGTACTCAAGAATGTAACCGCCTCATAAGCACGGGGAGGCAAAGGGAAACTTGGGGTGAATTGGGAAGGCCCTTAGAGAATTTCACAAGTTATTGGACCAGCAACCTACAAACTACAAAGCATGGAAGGAAAAGAAGTCCCAAGAACTTGGAACATTGCAAAGCTTAGGCCATACTACATGGCTAACAACTCTTAGAGGGAGTAAGGCAGCCATACTCTTTTCCTTTTAGGGACTTTTTCCAATGGGTTTTTTCCTTAAAAGTTTTTAACGAGGCGATGCACCCTTAGAAGAGATAGATAACCGAATGAGTAGAATTCCCGGATGTACTTTTCAATTCATTCAATAAAAGTGATTAATTTCAAAACGTGCACGTTTTAGTACTGATCATACTTTGAGATTGCACGAATAATAAAAGAAAAGCTCTTGAATCATCAAGGTGGCTCAAAAGCATAAGACCTAAAAATCATCAAGGCGGCTCAAAAGCATCAAGGCGATATGATAAATTCAAAGCTCTGAAAAAAAGAGATATTGAAGTGGCTCAAGTTAAGTAGCGCGGTGACAAAGGCGCCAAGCATAATAGAAAGAAAAATAGAAATCAATAATATTATAAATGGCCAAAAAAGGGCTAAAATATTCTTACAAACAAAATTAAACATAAGTAAAAAAAATCAAGCTTGGCTGCCCTCAGGGGGAATAACAGAGGATGGACTGAACAAAGCGGTAGCAGTTGTTGGAAAAGTACTCTTCTTTGTAAAGCATGAGAATGCCACTCCTCTGTAAGTCTTTGTAATCCCTGTACGTTTGTTGCTGTGAGGTGATTTTTAACAATAATTCATTGCATGCTTCTATTTGTGATAGTGATGCATTAATGCTTGTTTTACACATTTATATGGATCATGCAACAAGAGTGGGTTTGGAAACTGTTATATTAT
>CATIWQ010290089.1:0-18234 GCA_949673415.1 Euphorbia schlechtendalii
GGTGCCAAAAACTTATTCACGAAAAATATAGGTGTTGTCAGTACCTCTTATCAAATAGAAAAATGATGATAACTGCAAGTATACAGTTGCGATGTAGTTTTAAAAGATATCGATCCCACAGGGAAGGACTAGTTCTAAAGATCAACAAAGAAGATAAAAATAAAGAAAATAAAATATATTGAAGTAAAGGTTAGGAAAGAAAGATTAGAATGAAAAATGAGTAAATATAGGTATGAAAGATTAGAGAATCTAAATATATAAATTTTCCCTACGAAATAAGGATAGCAGAGAAAGAATGCAAGTTCAACAAAGATGTTACAATTCACTAAATTAATCTAACAAACTCAGTTCTAAATACCTAGATGTTCAATTATTCACCGCAAAGCAACACATGAAATGACTTTTCTAAACTTAACGCAAACGAATTAAGACAATTATGTAAACCTGAACAACGTCAATACTATGCTTAGTACGGGTCACTCTCACATAGCCATATTTAGCAAGTTACCATTCCAAAAATTTTGGCTCACTAAACAGCATTATATCACAGATCCAGTGATTATACACGATATTGTTAACCCCAAAATTACTCTTCAAATTAACTATAATGAATATAACTTGATTAACATAAAAGACTTAACACGAAATACGCATTATGACACATAGACATATCATGAACTTCGAAATAGAAAGTATAAGCAAAGAAAAGTTGTAAGGTATGCAAGTGAAAGCTAAAGTTGATCAAACTGTATCCACTCTTTATTAGGAATTGTCAATTCCTGCAATTCCTACGTATGATTTGAATTCGGTCTCGGCCCGTACAGAATTTCTGCTAGGATGCTATTCTTTGCGAATATTGAACAAACGAATATTGAAGAAAGAAAACTTTTATTGATAAGTGATTTTCAAGTACACTTATACAACAATCGCTCTAGAATATAGAGAAATCTAGTGATCAAAACAAGGATTCGAATCACTTAAATATTTTCTCTCTAACACTTATGACCGTAGCAAACTCTCTATCTACACACTATGCACTATCTTTCACTCCTTTCTTCTCCACACCATGCATGAAATTTGTGAGGATCGGAACCCTATTTATAGAGTTCGAAGGGTTGCGTCTATCCAAATGAAGGGTTGTGTCCATTGGTGAATGATTGCATCTCTTCATTATGATTGGTTGAGAATCTTTGATATAATCCACAATGGATAGGCATCTTTTCATTATTGGTTGACTTCTGATAGGTGTCTTATCATTGGTTGTTGATGGCGGTTGATCATGCTTATCTGGTGGTTGGTAGTTAAGAAGATAAAACAAAACCGTCCAAGTCGCGACTGCAATGTATATGTCATGATCGTGAATCTTTGATTAGCGCTCTTCTATCTCTGAAGTGTACAAGTCGTGACCGTGAATGATTATCGTGACCATGAATTGAATTTTTCTTCAGAATTCTCCTTGCAACTTTAGTGATATTTGACAGCTTCGATCCTAGGCCAAATCTTTAAGTTCCACACATCTTTTTGCACCTTTTTTCACTCTTTTTTCATAGAATTCCACTTTTGATCATTTTACTCCTAAGATTTATCTAGTATCTGCATTTGCATAAAAAACAACTACATACCACGTGAAATCTTTTATATGAATTATAAAAATGACTTAAACTATAGTGTTTAATGTGTAAAATTAGTATGATATTAAGTGTAATTATACACTTATCAGTAGCTTTTATTTATTGAAGATGGGTTATTTAACACTTAGAGAAATATATGACACAAGTGCTATTAACGTTGTCAATGAAGGAAGGAATATATCTTTAATGCTTTCAAGAGAAATGGTGCTAAAATTAAAGAAGATATTCAAGTGGTCCTCACAATGAAAAGGTGTCAGTACAGAATGTTGGAGAATTCTCACTATAGTCCAAGATAAAAGGAATCCTCTAACATACGCCGTTTCTTAGTGTTTCTACGCAACTTTGCAATGTCAGCAATCAGATAAATTGCAAGCTTCTACGTTGCATCTCTCGCACCTCTCTATCAGAACCAAATCTCTTGAAGATAAACGAATTTTTGATGCATTTAGATTAATGGATTAATCTCACGCCTCAAAGTTCGAAATATCATCTTGGAATTTGTTTCAAAAGATATGAAGAGAAGAAAAATTGAAGACAAACAATGGGTACTTCCAAGAATTTAAGTAAAAATGGAAGACTGAAGCAGAAGTTTAAACTTGGTGAATCACCTTGAATTTCTTAAGAGTTGAAATACTGCCCAAATATTACTAGCATTCAGAAATTCCAAATCAAGCAATCAGGAAAACACAAAATCTTCCAATCAGATTGTAATAGAAAGAATCACACTTTATATTTAACATTGTAAAGGATTCAACATATTTTATAAGTTGAAATTCTCTATTCGTAATTTCTATTTTAAAATCTAAGTGATAGTTTAGGAAGGGTACCTAAACTGTGGTTGAGTGGTAGTTAGAAAGAAAGGTACTTTCTGTAATAGAGTCTACCCATTGTAAAGGCTTCTCCACCTAAGGAAACACTAATGGATTAAAGCTTGGAAAGGAATTTGGGGACTGGAGGTAGGCTCAGGGCCGAACCAGAATAAAATCTCTAGTGTTGAAGTTCTATCCTTTGTTGTTTGTTTTTATAGCATTTTGTTTATTCATCATTCTCTCTGTTTTACAATTTTTGCTTGAAAAAACAATTCGAGCAGAGTAAAGTACTTAGCAGCAATTGAAGATAATCTAAGTCAACGAAGCTGAGTAGTTTATAACTTTTAGACCAAACTCACCACCCATCTAAAAACTGAACTTGAAAAAGAAGTTTTATAAACTATAAAAAGAACCAAGTAAAGCATTCACCTCCCTCTTTTGTGTTTATTAATATGTTTCGGACCAAGATAAATAAATTTGGAGTAGGAAATATAGTTCTTTTATGAATGTATTTCACAATTCTTCCTTATCGCCTTGGTAAAATAGAGTTTTATCCTAAGGAAGTTATTAGGTTAGGAATCTTCCTTGTAGTGGAAATAAAGGAACTGAATCCTATTAGGATTTTTACCCATGATCAAGCATAAATGATAAGATGGATAGCTCTATTCGGATGAGTTTTGCTCATCATGTTCTTTTGATAAGCAATATAGCTAGTTGTTTGAGAAAGATTGAGCCGGATCTACCTACTAGAAGGGTATCATATGACAAACACGCACTTAATACTATTTGTTGAGTTATCATCTAATATTTTAAAATATCTCATGTGTTTTAAAATATAAATGAACTCATATCAATTCAGTTTATCCATATAATTTGTAAATTATATGCATGAATTCAATTTTTTTATAATCTATCTATTAGTAGAGAATGAAATTGTGATTCTAAAGGTCAAATGTTCGAGTCCACATTCGAATGGGATGGGGTAAAGAAATTTCTTTGTTACTATGTGTAATGTAAGCCCAACAAGGCAATCTCACAAGCCAACTATTGCCCTTTCAATTATCTAAATTTCTGCTAACTCAAAAAACCCTAGAGCGCCCCAAACCCTAGGTACCAACCTCAACCACCGCCACCGCAAAACAACCACCACCCTTCCCTCCCTCAGCCACCGTCATCGCAATCCTCACATCTACCCTGAATCGTCTAATCCCGTATACCCCAACCCTCATCACCATGCAAAATAAAACCCTAACCCAATGAAATCATATTTTGAAAACTTCCCCAACACACATGACGGGATTACCATGCATTCAATTTTCAGAAAATATGGAGTGTCTAGTTCAGTTTATGTAGCATGATGAAGGAATGCCAAAAATTTGAATTTTGGTTTCATAACCCTTGATGGATCCATACATGTTCATGAAGCATTATATTATCTTAATTCCGTTTTGATTGGGAATGTCCGACTCTGTACCTTCAAAGCAAAATATGATCGTCATAAGCCGACAAATCCAGCAGCCCCAACCCTTCCAACAACTAAAGCTACCAAAGCTCCTTTTCATGATTCACCGAGAGATGTGCGATCCTATGCAGAGGTTGTTTCGAATATGGAATCATCCTGTTTAGTGCAGATCGATGAATCATTTACAAAAGCAAATTGGACCCCTTAATCATGCATGGTGAAGGTACGTAACATAACAATAATACCGAGGCTATTTGAACTAGTTAAAGAGCTTAATTTTGAAGTTAAATTTGTTGCGCCATTGGGTGGCGATCATACTATTTTTTGTTTCTTTTTTATGGATGCTTTAGCTGCTTTTATTGACAATGATTGGCACTTCTTGAATGATTTTATTTCGAGGTTTCGGCTATTGAGGCTGATTTTACACCCAAAGAATGTTTGGTTTACATCAACTTTATGAGACTTCCTCCGTCTATGATCTCTCTACCTTTAGTATGTCAATTGACAGCTTTACTAGGGAGTTTAATTCATATTGACTTCGATTTGATTTCCCGAAATGATTGGATGTGGTATCTTGTCTTATTTTGTCTCCATTTGATTTTGCAAATCACTCATTTAATCTAAAGATTAACAAAGCAAGCCACAAGATTTATGTGAATTATAGACAAGCAGTGGCTTGTGATCATATGGATGATAACACTGCCTCTTCTTGCTTGGAAGAGACTAATGACAATGTGGAAATTCCCTCGGAATCAAGTGATCATATGGCAGCCATTTCGCCATCAAACCGATGGTTAGGGATAACCTCTGTTGGGAAACAATCTGTTAGTTTGACAGCTCCGTTGCGCATCAATTTAGATGCAGTGAAAAGGGACATGGCTGCGGGTAGTGGGGCTATCCTTTCCAGAGGCAGCAGTGTTTTAGCAGGCCATTCTTGCAATGGGACAAATAGAGACTTAGCAAATGATGTTGCCACTGTATCCAGGGACAGCGGCTACATGGACAAAATAGGTAGCTCAAATTGAGTTGCTCCAACCAATGCTTTAGCGGGAAAACACTCCAGGGATAGCAAGAATTCTCTTACGGCTCTGAGCAGTCTAGCCACAACTTCGACGGATAGTGAGACATACCTTGTGGAATCTTCTTCCGAACCAGACATTCGTAACATGAACTAGGTCATCCTCCTTTCTCGTGATAGGCCTATTAACGAGAATGCTTTGACTTTTGATGTGGGAAACAAACTTGGTTTATTCAAAGAACGATATAAAGATGTCATTATATCAACCCTGGATCCGATCTTACCATCATAAGTAATGTGCCCTGCGAGGTTATCATTCTTTTATTATGTCATTAAATCTTCTCTGTTGCAATTGTAGAGGTGGGATTCGAAAAAATTCAAAGCACAGATTGGTTTGTTCGAATATTCGTAGATTGGGTATTAGCATTTTTGTACTTGCTGAAACCAACGCAATCTCCGTTCCAGATTTCGTTGTTCGTTCTTTTTGGGGTCACAATAACCATGGCTTCTTTAATGTTCCTTCCAATGGCTTATCGGGTGGTATTTTCTTCTCATGGAATTCAGCTCTAATCAACGGTATGGTACTCCAATTGTTAGAACGTTGGGTTATCTTCAAATATTCGGAATTTCAAGTGGACTACCATATCATCGCTATCTACGCTTCTACAGATGGTGAACTTCAGAATTTGTTATGGCAAGAATTGATTCCATTTACACGAATGTACCAAAATCTCTTGATTTGTGGAGATTAGTGAGGTTATATACCCCACCGAAAGATCGAGTGGTAGAACAACATCTTCCATGATCTCATTCCAAGAATCATTCATGATGGAGAGTTAATCGACTTACCTTTGCATGGGAGAACTTACACGTGGCATAATAGCGTCTGGCTCTCAAGAATTGATCAGGTATTATCGAGCTTGAACTTTTCTGACTTAAGGCCGCATATGTCACTTTCTACCATAGATTCAGCTTTATCGGATCACTTGCCCATTCTCTTCCGAGCCCGACCAACCCCCACCTCTGATGTGAAGCCTTTTCGATCACTAAACTTGTGGTGGGACAGCCAAAAATTTTTACCATTTATTAATTCATGTTGGATTGCGATAAAGAATGGTCACGAAAATAAGAACGTAGCGTAGAAACTTCGTCTATTGGAGAAAGATATTAAACGATGGCATGCAGCCCATTTTGGCAACCTCGAACATCAAATCAAAGAGCAGGAATCTTGGGTACTTGGGTACACTTGCAACAGCATCTCCCATCCATTTTCGGCTGATCTTCAAAACAAACTGCAGTTGGCCAAATCGGAGCTCCATCACCTTCGTGATAATCTTGAAAGCCTCCGTCATCAACAATCCCAAGTCTCTTGGACGGTTTTGGGAGACAATAATACATCCTTCCATCATCGTATAGCTTCAGCTCACTATTGACGCAATAAAATTTTGGAATTGGATATAAATGGCAGACTTACTTCATGCGCTAAGGACATTTCCGACGCTGTCTACGACTTCTACTCAAACCTCTTCACTGCTGCCCCTATAATTCCATTCTCATTACATCAATTGAATTTTAAGAGGGTCTCAAAAAGCCAAAACAAAGCGCTGATAGCCCCCTTTACAGATGATGAATTTTGGAATTGTATTTTGAATTGCGGTGAGAATAAAGCTTCGGGACCTGACGGTTTTAATTTCTACTTTTACAAGCGCTTTTGGGACAATTTAAAGCCCGACGTTGTGGAACTTTTCCATGATTTTCACTGATCATCAAGGCTACCTTCTATCATTAAAATGTCCCACATGGTTTTGATCCCTAAAGTCCCAAGAACAACTTCATTGACAAATTTCAAACCGATTACGCTTATTCACGGTGTCTACAAAATTGTAGCCAAGCTTTTAGCCTCGTGATTACAACCAATTCTACCTCATGTTGTATCTAAAACCCAATTCGCCTTTATTAAGGGTCAGAGCATCCATGATTGTTCATTCCTTGCCTCGAAAATCATAAATAACATCCACCGCTCTCACCGATCATGCCTCTTATTGAAGCTAGATTTCCATAAAGCACTTGATTGCGTATCTTGGAATTATATCAACGCAGTCCTCTTGCATATGGGTTTCAGTATCAAATGGATTGCTTGGTTATCAAATTGTAGGAAGAAGTCAAGCATGTCAGTTCTTGTTAATGGTCGACCGACTACACCAATCAATTTACACAAGGGGGTCAAACAAGGTGATCCACTTTCGCCTTTTATCTTTGTCTTAGTAGCCGAGAGCCTCAAGCAAATACTTGATGTGAGTATTGTAGTGGGGCTGATTCTAGTTTTCAAGTTGGAATCCTCGTCGAAAGACATCTCCTTGCTTCAATTCGTAGACGATACACTTTGTTTCCTAACATTTGATTTGAATTTAATTTCTCCATTCATGCGAATCTCAAAATGTTTTGAGTGGATCTCGAGCCTCAGAATTAATTATCATAAGAGCTCACTATTGGGTATTAATGTTTCGGAATCACTCAAGGAATCATGTGCCGTCACCTTGGGTTACCGTATCGAAAAATTCCCAATGACATACCTTGGATCGCCACTTTGCCTCAATCGCATTCCGTTATTATGTTGGGACCCTCTAATTGCAAAATTCAGTTTTCGAATTAGAAAGGCCGTTGTCTTTCGTATGCGGGTTGATTAGTTCTAGTCAAGTCGGTACTTGGTTCGCTTCCTATCTACATGTTGTCAACCCAAAAGCTACCATCTTCAGTCAATGTAACTCCAACTAAATTGATAAGGAATTTCCTATGGCGTGGTGATTCTAATGTTAATGGGATTTGCAAAGTTAGTTGGGGAACCGTAAATTTACAGAATAAACTTGGGGGTTTAAGTATTCGAGAGCTCACTTTGACGAATTGTAACTTACTTTGCAAATGGCTTTGGAAAATGAAAGAGGACAGCCGCTACTCGCTTTGGTACTCCATCTGTGTCTCGACATATGGCTTTGAATCATGGAATGATCTCTCAAAAATGGATCCAAGATGATTATCACCTATTTGGAGGAATATTGTATCTTGTTACGCTCGAAATGATGTCTATTGGACACACTTTTGCTCCAACGTTCGTGTTAAGATTGGTAACGGGTCTCAAACTTCATTCTAGCATGATAATTGGACATCTAACCAACCTCTTGCATATTTTTTTCCTAGACCTCCTCATGCTATGCAATATGAAAGCATGCTCAGTAATGGCGGGCTACAACTTATTATTCTCCCAATCTGCCAACTCTCGGCCATTTTGGAAGCGATCTCTTCGAATTTCAGCAAAGGAAAGATGTGTTCAACTGAGGACCTGGATTCAAGCCACTAATCCATCAATTTTCCAGCCAGTTATAGGCCCTACTAATGTGAATTTCCAGGGACAGCTGCTACAATTCCAGGCCTCGGCAGACTGCTACATTTGGGACTTTGGCGCTCTCCGTCGATACACCGCGAGATCTTTCTGTTGCAGTTTTTTTTAATCATCTAGTTGGCCCAATCCACTGCAAGATTTTAACATCATTTGGGGATCTTGCCTTTTATCGAAAATAAAATTTTTTGGTTGACTTGTCTTCCACGGTAGGCTTGCAATGGGTACTTTTCTACTCTCTCGCGGATGCAATGCATTGGATAACGATAAATATCCCTTTTGTGACGAACGGGGAACTCTAGATCACATCTTGCTGCACTATGATAGTAGCATCCGTATTTGGCATTAATTCTTGAGTTGGATAGGTGTACAAACGCCCATTCCACGTACTATGACTAACTTTTTGGAGATTTGGAATTCGTTCTTTAGGTTGGGATTATATAGAGACTTCGGAACTTCATTGTGGTTTATCATTTCATGGCTCCTCTGGAAAAGACATAACAAGCTTATATTTGAGGGTACTATTGGTTCAGAAGACATTTTCACAAAGAGCATTTATTTATGTTGGTTCATTTTTCAATTTAATAGGAAGACGTTTTATTTTTCGCCCTCGGATATCTTCATAAATTCGAGGCTATTACTTTATAACTAAACTTTGTTCCTTTTCCATTCTCAACTTGAGAATTGGAATATCATTTAATAAAACAGGGGTTGAAGTTTTGTAGGCAAGTGAAGAAACCAACCTAGTTGGGGACTTCACCCCGAAATTTTCTCCCGTCTCAACCTTTTAACTTCCGGGGAGACATATTGTTTCCTCGGGAGTTTTTCAAAAAAAAAAAAAGTCCAACAAGGCAAATTTTTTTAGAAAAAACAGAGGCATATCTTTCTGGTCAAGTGAATTGTTGTATGAAAGTACAAGCGTAACATTAACCTAAACCAAATCAACTGATAAACTTAACTACATGCGTATATATTACCAAATAAAAATTATCAAAATGATCCATACGCAGAGATAAAAATGGAGTACTTGGCAAAGATATTTTTTAGCATGTTCTAATTTTTTTCCAACCTAATCAAACTGTTCTATTGTTTACATCATCTATAAAATTTAACTTTTTAATGTAAACCTATCAATTTTTTGTTGACAAAACGTAAATGCAAATTCATAAATATTTAAATATAGATTATGATTGTACATCCGTAAAGACCAGAAATATGTGAAAAAAACTCACATGAAAAAACAAAATCTCAGTTTATTAGGAAATAAAAAAACATAACACAAGGGAAAGAGAAAAACAAAAAGAATAAAAAAAATAACAATTCTTATTTTTTAAAACCTCCGGAGGAACGGTGTGTTCCTCCATTGGAAAAAGATTGGGGCGGGTAAAAATTTCGGGGCGCTCGTCCAAACTAGGTTGATGCGAGTGGCTTACCTACAAAACACCCACTCCTCTTTTAATAAAAGAGCTATTCACAAATCGTAAATCACCCACGCGTTACAATATTCAATTACAATGAAACTAGCAATTGTCTTGGATTGACAAAGATATCCAAGGTCGTAAAAGAAATAAAACGCTTATTACAATGAAAGAAAAACCAACACAAGTGAATACTTTTGGAAAAGATGTCATCCGGATTAAGAATGCTCTCAAAGACAAAGCGATTTCTTCTCTTCCAAAGTAGCCAAGTGATGACAAACCAAAGGGAGGTCCCAAATTCGCTGCTTGAACCTTATCGAAAAAAACTTTGGCACACTTCCAAAAAATTTAGAAATGATGGTGGTAGTGGAGTTGGGAAGTTCATCCATGATAGAAAATCTCGCCAAACACGAGAACTCTTCGGGCAATTCAACAAGACATGGTTAATGCTCTCGGTTTTGCTGCAAAAAGGGCAAGTTGCGTCTACAATAGAGTTGCATCCGCTGGATAGGAGGAACTGACGGGTTGGTAGCCGTTTGTGAAATACAAGCCAAACAAAAAACTTAATTTTCGGTAAGAGACATGCGCTCCAAATCATGTTGAAGTCTAGAGCTAGTTTCGGCCATCTAGGAGTGTTATAAAATTTGAGGCAAAAAGAGGTTGCAGTGAACGCATGGGTGCTGCCGAAGCCCCACTTCATTTTGTCAGCTAAGAGTCCAAATTGCGGCATCTAGGTGTGAGATGTCGCGACTGGAGTGACAGCAGGTTGCGGTTGCTGAGGAACCCGAGCTTGAACTGTAGCGACCAGCTTCACAAGTCTCGGATTTGAACTTGAAATCCAACCGCAAAGGTGTCGGAAATGTTCGCGAAGAGATAAACGCAATGAACACTTCCAAAAGGGCCTAGATAGACATCCAATAGAGAGATTAAAATGGCAGGCCCATTCAACATTACATGACTTCATATTGCAAATCACAAAAAGATCTAGGAACAAAGAAGCGAGTGATTGGTTTGAGGTCCAATTATCGTGCCAAAAAGATACATTAATTCCATTCCCCATTAAAACATGGCTGTTTGAGATTAGATGGTCCCAAAAATCTGCTCTTTGGTAGCAATACACCACAATATTCCTCCAAATTGGCGACAACTTCGAAGAATCCACCTCCTTAATATCATTCCAAGTTGTAAATCCATATGTGTCAACACAAATTGAGTGCCACAATGAATCATGATTATAATCTCTTAATTTCCAAAGTCACTTGCAAAGTAAGCTACAATTTACTATATCAAAATTACGAATATATAATCCCCTAGACACAATGGCAAATTAACCGTAGACCAATTCACTTTGCAAATACCATTCAAATTAGAATCACCCCACCATAAAAAGTTCCTTGCTAATTTAGTCAAAGTAACATTGACCGAGGATAGCAATCTAAACAGTAACATTAAATAAATTGGGAGAGAAGTAATTAACGATTTGATTAGAACAAGTCTACCCGCGTAAGAAAGGCATCTCCCCTTCCAATTTGAAAATCACTTCTAAAACTTCAAAATTAATGGCTGCCAAGATGAAGTTGCCAGACAATTGATACAAAGAGGGGTACCAAGATATGTAATTGGGAATTTTTCCACCCGAGAGATGAAGCGCATGATTGTAACAGAGTTTTCAAACAATTAATTTCGAGGAGTGAGCTCTTGTGATAGTTAATTTTGAGGCTCGAAATCAACTCAAAAGATTTCAAAATTCACATAAAAGGGGCAATTACAGTCAAATCTACTGAAAGAAAGTAGAGCGTATCGTCCGTGAATTGAAGTAACGAGATGTCGCTTTGAGAAGGCTCCAATTTGAAGCCTGGAAGCAATCCCTTGTTAATGCTTGAGTCTACAAGTTATTTTAATTCCTCAATTGCTGAGACGAAGATAAAAGGTGATAGTGGATCTCCCTGTTTGACTCCTTTATAAAGACGAATCTTAGCACCTTGAGCACCATTAATGAGGATCGACGTGCTAGAGTGTTTTCTGCAATTGGAAAGCCAAGATATCCATTTATTATTGAATCCCATTTTCGAGAGAACTGCATCAATAAATTTCCAAGAAATATAGTCAAAGGTTTTATGAAAGTCAAGTTTGAGCAAAAAGCAAGATCGACGGCATGAATGTACTTGATTGATGATCTCCTAGGCTAGAAAGGATCAATCATGAATGCTACGGCCTTTGATGAAAGCGAATTGATTATTCGAAACTAAGTGGGTCAAAATAGGTTAAAGCCTTGACGCTAATAGCTTTGCCATAATTTTGTAAACACCATGGATTAGTGCAATCAGCCTAAATTCGAAAAGTGTGGTGGCTCAGGGTCTTTTCAGAATCAACATCGTGTAAGATCCCTTAATACTCAATGGTAGCTTGTAAGAGGTATGGAAATCATGAATGAGGGTCATGATATCGGGTTTAAGGTCTTCTCAAAAGCATTTGTAGAAGAAAAAATTAAAGCCATCGGGTCCTGGTGATTTATTTTCTCTGCATTCTAGCACGCAATTCCAAACTTCCTCTTCCGTGAAAGGCTTAATTAATGACAAATTTTGCCTTTCAGAAACCCTCCTGAAATTCAATTGGTGGAGTGAAAAAGGAATATCTGGGGCAACCGTAAATAACGATGAGTAATAATTACACGCCGCATTGGTAATGTCCTCAACGATTGAGGTCAAACTCTCATGCACAATCTTGGGCTGATGTCGTGCGATGGAAGAATGAGGTGTTGTTATCCCCTAAAAGAGTCCATGAGACCCTAGATTGTTGATGGCGGAGGCTTTCTAAGTTGTTACAAAGCTACTGAAGTTCCATTTTATGTTGCTGCAAATGAGATGATACTATGGCTGTTAGGGGGCAGGTTCCAATATTGGAATTGTAGTCAAGAAATAATGTGTCAAGTTCCTTAATACACCACTCTAGGTTGCCAAAATGAGTCGAATGCCACGGTTTTATAGCCTTTCCAAGACGTTGAAGATGGAATGCCAAATTTTTATCTTCATGTAAAGTTCGAATTTTAGCCCAAGATTATTTAATAAAGGGTAGGAATTCCTTATTATCCCACCATAAATTTAGCAAGCGGAATGGGTATGGTCCGGAGAGGGTGGCTGATGTTGACCGAAAAATCAATGGCAAGAGGTCCGATAGAGCGGAATCAATGGTGGATACCAACATGTTTGGCGATAAATCTGAGAAATCTAAGGATGATAAAACTCAGTCTATTCAAGAAAAAGAAATGGAGTTGTGCCAAGTATAGTCACGGCCATGTAACGGTAGATCCAATAACTCCCCATCACGAACAAAGTCTTAGAATGTAATCATGGTAGATGATGATCTACCACTAGATCTTTCTGGGGCAATAAAGAACTTGTAAAAATCTCCACAAATCAACAAATTCTAAAATTCCCAAGTGATAGGAAGTAGTTCATGCCACAAGGCTTTGCGAGAATCACCGTCCGTAGGTCCATAAAGTGCAATGATATGATAATCGATTTGCACTAAAGTGTATTTGAATAAGATCCATCTTTCCAAAGATTGAATCACACTTCCATGAATTATTACCGAGTTCCAAGAGAAAAGTATACCGCCCCGACTAGCCTTGGGATGGAACGTAGAAAAAAATGTGATTGTTGTGCCCCCATAAATTTCGAACAACATAGTCCAGGATTAAACTCGTTTTAGTCTCTACTAATATGAAAACACTGTCATTAAATCTATTAACGCATTTGTGTATAAAGACTTGTTTCGATCTATTACGCAAACCTCCTCAACAATTCCAACAAAATAAATTTAACGACATAAATAGAGTTAATAAAACCTCGAGTAGATTCCCTTAGGACATACCTACCAAGCCCATGGATGCTAAAATTACTTCTCTATGTTTCTCATAAAATACACCCAATTTCTTTCCAACCTCAAAAGTCAGTCTGTTTTCATTTCTTGGCGAATTGAGAGATAAAAGAAACACCCTATTCAAGTTGCGTATGTCCGGTGCAGAAGAGGATTGATTTATATATGTGTCCCTAGGATCACTGCTGCCAACTGAGTTATAAGGGTTATGGTGAGGGATCGGGACTGATTTGTTTTCAATTCCATGTCACCAGTGGCTGAACCAACCCAACGATTTGATCGATTGCCCGAATCACTAGAACAGAGGTCTGCTGCCTCTGCTGGTAGTGAGGGTGAGCTGCCAGGTTCTGAACTTGTTTTCGAGCTAGATGATGAAGCATGGGGGTGATGGTTTCCAAAGGTAACCTCTTGTCTAAAGTTGACATGAACTGGGTAAATACGATCGCTGATATTAAGGTTGAACATATGGTTGGTAAAGCCAAGTGGTGTAGAAATTAAGCATGATACCACATCTAATCTCTCAAGCGAATCAAAATCAAAATCAACATGGATAAGACCTCCAAATAAAGCAGATAGGTGTTGAATTAAGGATAACGAGAACATTGCCGGGGGAATTAAAAGGAAGTCGACATAGACTAAGCAATCCGATTGAGTGATCTTTGATGAAAATACAGAAACATCTGATATAATATCACTAAGAAAGCACCAATAACTATCAATAAAAGCCGCCAATGCATCCTTTGAAAAGAAGCAATAACCATGCGATCATCCCCCAAAGGAGCAACGAATTTGACTGCAAAATTCCGATCAACTATGATATCATTAAGTCTCAGGATTAAAGCTAAATTACTAACCTTAGCAATATAAGAAAGGGGTGTCCAATCTTCTTCTAAAGAGGTATTGTGAATAAGAATGTCATAAGTTCACCAATTGTTTGAAACTACTTCCGCATATGAACGGACACCTCTCAAAGATTCACGAAACGTGGTTTTCTGAGGGTTCTTAATTTGAGAATGGGAACTTGGTAGGGCTGGATTAGGGGTTCTTAACGGGGCTGAACATTGTTCATACATAGCTTTAAAAGCTCTTAGATGAATATTCCCAATGGAGAGAGCGTTTAGATGGTAAAGAGCCTCGTGGAAGGGTATCGATCCATCAAGAATGATGAAACCAAAATTTAGATTTTTGGTTTTTCTCTTCTTGGCTGTGTAAACTGAGCCGTATACACCATATTTAGCAAACATATGTCGCATGGATGAAGCATCATGGGAGTTAGGGTAATTCTCAAAATATGCTTTTTGTTTCCTAGGGATCGAACTAAGAGGGGTGTGAGGGTGGGAAGGTTGGGGCTGGGTTCTACTAGATTGGGTGGCAATGTGGGGCTGAATAGGGGTTGCGAGTTGACGGCGGTGGTGGTTGAAGATGTGATGTGCCGCCATTAGGTTTTTTGATTTACCTAATTTTTAATGTAATTTCTGGATTTTATATTTTGTTAATTTCATCTCGCTTTAACGAAGATCCACAAAAGAATTCAATCACACGCCACATATTGTATCAACTAAATATACAAATATGAAACTGTGTTGATCAAAAAATATAATATTTGAATGGTTAAGTTGAAAGATTAATATTTTTTACTAAAAACATATAACACACCCATTGATGAAACAATTAAAAATGTGTAGCAGTAAACCCTCAATAAGGAAGACCATCACGTAGTGAATATTTAGCCCCTGTTCTGCCGGATTACAAATCAATTCATTTCAGTCCAGTTCAGCTCAGTTAGACTCACTTCACTTTGTTTCAGCTCACTTTAGTTCAGTTCTGCTATGTGTAGTTAAATATTTACATAGAAATAAGTTCAATTCAATTCATTTTAGCTCATTTCAGTTCAGCCTACTTCATTTTAGTTCAGTTTTTAGAGGTTGAAAAGAACATGCCCTTTATAAAACATGGGTAAACTTAAAAATATACCTTGTGATTTGATCATTTTGCAAAAGCATCCCTACGAAATTTTTTCCCAGAAGCACCCATGTGCTTTCAAATGTTTGCAAAAGCATTCATTTTTTGTAAGTGGGAAAATCATCACAGCAAAAAAAATGGTAGTATAAAAACCCAAGTTTTTCCAGACTTCAACAGTTCTTTACTTTCCCTCAAATTGACAAGCTCTAAAACTCAGACTCAACTAAATCTCTACAAAATTCATGTAACAAAAATTCAATTCTACATCTCATCCTTTTCAAAATAGAACACCCCTAATTATGATGTCACGGAGCTCAGAATCTTCACAATTGATTTCAAATATTGAGAGACGTGGATGTTATTGTGAGCTTATAGCTCGCGTGAGAATGACAATGACGAAGTGCGAAATTGGGAGAAGATATACAGGTTACACAAGGTATGGTGCAATGGGGGCTTACAATTTCTTTAATTGGTTGGATCCAAAAAGCTTTGAAAGGGGAATAGAGGTTTGAAACGAAATAGGAGAAAAGTTGAAGACCTATGAAGAGGAATTAGTGAGTAGTGAAAAGAAGGTGAAGAAGTTAGAGGTAGAAAATACGAAATTAATGGAAGAGAATGTGAGATTGGAGGAAGAAAATAAGAAATTGAAGTCAGCAATACAAGGAAAAAGAAAAAAATTGCAATGATGTGATGTTTTCATGAGATATTTTTTATTCTTGTTTTGCTTGTGCTAGGTTATATGCATAACAATTCAATTAGTGATATAAAATTATTTTCATCATGAAATGGAGGTTAGATAGATTAATTATGTAATGTTTGTAAGTGTGTGAATTTTGTAGCAAATGTAATGTAATGGATAAATGGATTTTATGGTTGTTGTAGTGTTGTTGTCAATTTAAGCTAATTCAAAGCATTTTGTATGTTATGTAAAGCTGGTCTTTGATTGTGAGAATGAGATCTTATGATAACAAAAGGCACAAACACATAAAATAGGAAATGTCATAATGTCAAAATGCACTAAATGGAAAAATGCAAAAACATGATCCAATTATGAACATCATCTTATACCAAAATTGCTAGTTAATCAAGACATTAATTGAACGTGCAACGTTACATGGTGGAATTTTAAAACTTAAATTTAACCCTAAAGGATCTCTTAAGCATAATATAAGTTGAAAGCTCCATAGATGCTAATAGGTTTATAAAACTTATAAAAGAAACCTAACATCTAAGTTAAAAACATTACCAGTTGATGCACGCTTCTCTCTTTTGGATACGGCGTCCCCTTAGAGCAATTCTAGAGAACTCTATTAGCACTAGCCTCTAAACTAGGATAACCCCTACTGATCTACATGGATCTTCACCAACCAAAACCTTCGCTGAGTTAGATACCTGTTGGTAGACAACAGCTGCTAGATCGCTCGAAGACCAACTCGAAAATATTAACTAAGAAGGCTCACCTCAAAATAGAAATAACCTTCTAAAGAATTCTTCATCGCTTGGAGAACTCATGGAGGATCTCATAAAATATAGCGAAGAAAATATGTCAAACTCAGAGAGAAAGGCTAAGCTGAGGTGATTTGAAAGAGGAGGAGGAAGCCATTATATATAGTGGGAGGGGAGAAAAATGCTCCCCTCATTTAGCAATGTTAATAGGTTTATAAAACTTAAAAAAGAAACCTAACATCTAAGTTAAAAACATTACCAGTTGATGCATGCTTCTCTCTTTTGGATACGGCGTCCCCTTAGAGCAATTCTAGAGAACTCTATTAGCACTAGCCTCTAAACTAGGATAGCCCCTACTGATCTACATGGATCTTCACCAACCAAAACCTTCACTGAGGTAGATACCTGTTGGTAGACAATAGCTGCTAGATCGCTCGAAGACCAACTCGAAAATATTAACTAAGAAGGCTCACCTCAAAATAGAAATAACCTTCTAAAGAATTCTTCGTCGCTTGGAGAACTCATGGAGGATCTCATAAAATATAGCGAAGAAAATATGTCAAACTCCGAGAGAAAGGCTAAGCTGAGGTGATTTGAAAGAGGAGGAGGAAGCCATTATATATAGTGGGAGGGGAGAAAAATGCTCCCCTCATTTAGCAATGTGGGAGGGGGAATATCCCCATTCCACATGGGTTGCCATGTGGAGTGTCATCTCTGCGTGGGTCAACCCTCGCGTGTATAGCCCACTTTAGTGAGCAGTGTGTGACCTCCAAGGGAAGCTCATTTGGGCTTCCCTTATCCTGAAGCAAGGCCTTACGGGACTTCCTGAAAGCCTCGATTGCGGGCTCTCTAGTAGGCTTGCACTGCAGGTGATCGCAAGATTTTAACTATACTCATACCGATAGGCTTATATTCGGTAACGGTGCCAATAACCTTGTTCCCCACTTTTCTACCAATAAGATAACAGTTCAAAATACGAACAGATGTTGTCAATACCACTTATCAAATAGGAAAATAATGGCCACTACAAGTATATAGTTTCAATGTAGTTTTAAAAGATATCGATCCCATAGGGAAGGAATTCAGTTCTAAAGAGCAACACAAAAGAAATAAAATATATTATAGGGTTTGGATGGTTTAGTTGATAGACTGATGAATAGATAGATGCATGAACAGATTAGAGAAGATGTAAACTATATAGATATTCTCTAAGAA
>CATIWQ010290107.1:0-12376 GCA_949673415.1 Euphorbia schlechtendalii
TATATATATTATTTTTCTAATTGATTTTCACAAATCAATCATTCTTTTACACAAATAAAATCTCTTTCAAACTATTTTCTCTCTTTTTCTCAAATCAAACACATACCTTTCTTTCAATTCTTGAATTCGAATTCAATGGCACCCAAGAAGTCTGCAGCAACCAAGGGGAAGAACAAATTGGTTAATCAACAAACCAAATATGGATGTCCTTTTCCCATATACGATGATGAAGAAGTAGAAAGATACATGAGGATGAAGAACTTTTAAATCCAAGGTACACTATTTTATGATCCTACTTTTGCGATTGATGCTGGCTTTCATGCGGAAGTAGAGGAGTATTTATTGTTATTTGGAATGGAGAAATTTATGAATATGCGTTTTCCATTTATCGAGGAATGGGTCTTCGAATTTTTTGTTACTGTTACAGAAGATGGGAACTTTTTGAAGAGAAAATTCAGGAATGGAGGGGAGGAGTATAAGTTTACTTTGACGGATTTGATTAAGTGGTTTAATTTGGGAGAAACTTATGAAGAGATTGACAAGGAAGAAGATTATGATTTAACAGATGTTTGGACTGAGTTAACGGGATTGGATCGATACGATGTCAAAAACTCATCCAACAAAAACATTCGGAGTAATAGCCTTCTTTACCTCCACAAGTTTATTTCTTAAAGTCTATTCTTCCAACACGAGACTACAAAATTGTCGATGAAAGATTTGGTAATATTAGAGTGCGCTGTTTAACAATTATAGCCAATGTTTCCGATGTACGTGATAGAATCCATCGCTAGTCTTACTAGAATAAAAAGGCTAGAATTGGAGGGGCAAATATGATTTGCGAAATTGTTTTGAGAGCGAAGAACAAATTGCCATACCAATATAGTCCTCAATAGAAATTCAACTTTATGGGAGGATTATACATGAAAAGAGCAGGTTTAGTTAAGGAAGAAGATGGGAAATTTACGTTTCTACCTTATGGAGTAAGGGTAAGGAAGATAATACAGATACAAGAATTTACTTCTCGAGAAAACCAACCCGAAGAAGAGGTTGAGGAAGTTCAGATAGGAAGTAGTGACATAAGATAAGCCTTCGAAAGTACCCATGATACTTAGAGAGGAAAGTTCGTCAAAGATGTCGATCAAGCATGCCTAGATATAGCCTCCATACAGCAAGATGTTCATCAACTAACGAAATCCAATATTTCTTTGAACCGCAAGTTGAGTACATACATCAGAATGAAGAATTTGGATATCTCGCCGAGTCCTCCAGATTCAAGTTCGGATGATTGAAAACGGGGTTCAATTTCTTTGTCATTTCATTTTATTTTCTTTTCTTTATATGTGTGTGAATAGTTTAAGTCTTCCATAATGAGGACATTGTGTTCTTTAGTGTGGGGGGTGACGAGCGTCGAAATCGCCAAAAATTAAATAAAACCCGTTCCACTAAAACAATGTATATTTGCGATAAGTGGGATCGTCTCCTCAGGGACTTATGAAATTAATCTTCTTTGATTAAATAACCAGTAAAAATTGCAACGAAAAATAAAAATCAGGGATTTGAAGTTGAATCGATAATTAACAAAATTAATAAATTAAAAATTGGAACGTAAGGAAATTCAGTTGGAAATAATCTTCCGACTAAGATATGCTTTCAGCTTTATATCAACCGATCATAGGCACAAAACATAAATTTCTTGAATCAGTCAGTCAGTTTAATCATGATAGCACGATTAAAAAAATCTCTTCCAAAAATGAGAATGATAATAGATAGCTAAATCATTTACTCTCAATTTCGAAACGCACTTGTAGATAGCTGACAATGTTTAATTTCGAAAAGGCTTTACGCATAAGAACCGACTTTAACTCGAGACTCTATGATAGCATAAAGAAAAGACTTAATCTAAATCCAACCACGAATCTTGCAAGAATTCGTTTGTTACAAAACTTCTATTGTTTCATGATAGCATAATACAATAAAATAACGATAAGTTTAACCTTTCGATAAACGACAACCGACCGAATTGACGAAATCAAAAATTGAACAATAGAAATATTGTTAATTTGGATTTGAAAATTGAAATTCAGAAATACAAGCGGGAACAAGCCTCACGTTGATAACGACTTCAAGTAATCTCCTTAGTCGAAAGAAAGATGAACTTAACTACATATAATTGGATTAAAAACTAAAATTGTCATTCAAAATCAATCAAAAGTAAAGTAAAACAAAAGCCAACATTATTGTTTGCAGTCTAATTCCAAAAACGAGAGTCCTCTGCCCACTACTAGTCTTCAAATAGGATAAATATCCTATCTCCTAATTAGGCAAGAAGTTTTCCTAAATTAAAACATTAAAATCCCTTTTATCTTAAATTCCTAAATTATATAAAAAAACGGAATAAATAATAAAATGACAAAGGTTCCTAATTAAACAAAAAGTCTTATGTTGGACTACAATTGCTCGATTACTCCAAGATTTACCTCTGTATGCAGCCCTCTTATCCTTAACTTTAGTCTAACTCTCCACAGCTACTGCCTCTTTAACAGATTACTGCTTCTTCTACTTCAGTGTTAGCCTTGACTTCGGGTTAACTCCATTTCCTTGATATTTCAAATCAGAATTGATAAACGTTTGAATACACAAAGTTTAACCACAAATTAGCAGTAAACCATTCCAAAATACAGAACAATAGATAATAAAACATACTGGATTTGCAAGTTATCAAACTCCCCCACACTTGCCTTTTGCTTGTCCTCAAGCAAACATCAAAGATCAGAAGAGAAGCGAATTAAAATCAAATAAAGACATCATTCACTTTCCCAAATTGTGACTTCTTTCACCAAAAATTTGATAGAGTTCCTTTTTAAGTTCTAAACACCCAACCAATCAATTTTCTTTAAAAAGTATTCTACCTAGTTCGGAACTCAATCTTTCTCAAGAGTTAAAAGTTAAAATGATTCCAACTTTACTACACGTTTCGTTCGATGGGATCCCAAGACACATATATATTATTTTTTTTCTTTTGAATTTTTTTTCTTTATTTGCATTTTTTTCTCTTTTTGCTTTTATATTTGAGAAAATAGAAAACCTATGGAAGCGACGGTACCCGGTTACCAGCCGAGTATGCCTTTTCCTTTTAGCCACCCTATGGGAAAGTCATCACCCTGTTGCTAGCCGAACAATGCTTTCCCTACTAAAACAAAAATAAAACCTATGAAAGTGTCATCACCCGGTTGCTAGCCGAACAATGCTATTTCTTCTAGACTCAAAACGGAAAACAAAACCACCAAATTCACAAAAGTAAGGAAGGAAATGCAATTTAAACCCTTCAACAATGTAAGATAAAACCGAGACTTTACTAGGTCTCTTCTAGAATGTAATTAATTGGGATGTTTACTTTTTAAATCGGCTCTCAATGCCAAAAATTCAGTTAGGGAAATCAAATTCGGATACTAGCTCATTTCTATCTATTTTCGGTATTCTTTTCTTTGAGTTTCATCATGCCTTTGATTTGAAAAATAGAAATTTTGATTTTTTTTCAGGTTTGCTTGAAATAGGGTAGCAGAGAAGTGAGAGGAAAAAGCAGACAAATGATAGGAAGAAATAAGATCCCTCCCCCACACTTTAAGGTAGAAATGCCCCCATTTATGCATAAGATAAAAAAATGAAAATAAAGCGAAGAATCAATAAAACCTGGTGAGGGAGGGCAGCCTATGTGCTCCGTTGCGAATGCACTAGCTGCTGGAGGAGCGCGGCCATTCCAAACACCGTTTTAATATCTTTGTCAAATTATTCAAGCATTCATAGAATGAGCTTCCATAAACCATGAGGTCATCCATGAACACCTCAATGCAACTTTCTACATATTCGGAAAAAATACTTACCATGCATCTTTGAAAAGTTGAGGGTGCGTTGCACAACCCAAAGGGCATGCGTCGGTATGCGAATGTTCCAAATGGGCAAGTGAAGGTTGTCTTTTCTTAATCCTCAGGGGCCACTGGTATTTGATAAAAACCTGAATAACCATCAAGACAACAGTAATGAGTTTTTCTCGCTAATCTCTCAAGCATTTGATCGATGAAAGGTAAAGGAAAATGGTCATTTCGAGTGGAGGCATTAAGTTTACTATAGTTAATACAAACCCTTCACCCATTTTGAACTTGAGTGGGAACTAATTCATCGAACTCGTTTCTTACTACCGTGACTCCGGTCTTTTTCGGGACCACTTGAACCGGGCTTACCCACTCACTATCCGAGATAGGATAGATCATACCGACATCAAGAAGTTTTTGAACCTCTTTCCACACCACTTCCATCATAGGCTGGTTTAGTCGGCGTTGTGCATCCCTTTTGGATTTCGAACCTTCTTCCAATAAAATGAGATGTATACAAGTTGATGGACTCAAGCCATTGATATCAACTATCGTCCAACCGATGGCTTCCTTGTGTTCTTTCAACACTTGAACCAAGCTCAGCTCTTCTTTGGGACAAAGGCTGCTGGAAACTATCATAGGCAGCGTGCTTTTCTCCCCCAGGTAAATGTACTTCAGATGCTCGGGTAGTTCTTTAAGTTCTAGATTGGGGGCCTGCATAATAGAATATAAAAGCTTTGAGTTAGATGGCTATAAACTATTAATTAGAGTTGTAAGAATGATTGATTTTAATCCATTAAGCTCAAGAATGAGCTGGTTAAGCCCATTATTTAATACAAAATCAGATTCAGCCCCTGATTCACCCAAACTTTCGTGCAAGATGGTTATCAATGCATCTTTTCCAAGTAAAGGCAAGGTCTTTTCTACAACATGGTCTATCACATCAATGATGCAAAGAGGTGCTAAATCGCATGGGAATTTCATGGCATCATACATATTAAATGAGATAATTTCATCATCGAATTCCATGGATAACATACCGATGCGTACATCAATTTTCGTACTAGCCGTAACTAAGAACGGCCTTCTTAACAACAAGTTATGAGAGTTAGAAGAATGATCATCACCCATATCCAAGACATAAAAATTAGCAGGGAATACTAATTGATTGACTCTAACAAGAACATCTTCTAAAACTCCCTTGGGGTATACTAAAGATAATTCGGCCAATTGGAGAACAATAACGGTTTTGCTTAAAGCGTTAGCATGCAATAATTTGTAAATGGACATAGGCATAACGTTTATAGCAGCACCCAAATCACACATGGCATTTTTAACACTTACCTCACCAATTTTACAATGAATCGAAAACATACCTTCATCCTTGCATTTTCTAGGCAACCTTTTTTGTAGAACGGCCGAGACATTTTCATTGATTTGGACTCTTTCAATCCCATTCAAAATTTTCTTATTAGAGCACAAATCCTTAAGAAACTTAGTGTACTTCAGAACCTGCTTGATAGCCTCTAAGAATGGAATGTTGATTTGCAAGTTACTAAAAACCTTCATCAATTCCTCCTTTTCCTTTTTAGATTTTGAGAAGCGCTCTGGAAAAGGGGGCCGACGGACTAATGGTTCTAGAATTTTAGCTTTTAAATCATTATTGTCATTAACATTTATCTCTTTTTCTGAACCAGCAGACAAATTCGGATTTGTGTTATGTTTTGTTACCCTGGACTCCAGGCTAACAGCTGCAGGTTTAGACTTTTCATTGATAATTTCTCGCCCATTTCTTAAGGTTATCGCACAAGCATTCTATTTCAGGTTAACTTCAGTTTGAGAAGGAAGCTTACCTTGACTCTCCAATTTGTTTAATGTAGTCACCATTTGGCTAAGTTGGCTCTCCAAATTTCGAATGCTCGCGTCATTCTTTTGTTGAGATTGCATCAAGGTTGCTATTACATCGTCAAACAATGCAGGTGGTTTGTTCGCTGCTGGTTGGGCATTCTACTAGAAACTTTGCTATCTCGGCATGGAATTCTGAGGTGGGTTTTGGTTCCTTTGCTCGTAGCTGAAATTTGGGTGATCTCACCACCGCGGATTGTAAGTGTTGGAGTATGGATCGTACCTCCTCTGCTGCCCGTTAAATCCACCTATCGCGTTCACTTGCTCTTCCCTATAAAAAGTGGGGCACGAATCTGATGTGTGTCCAACAATAGAGCATAATTCGTAAGCGATAACTTTCTCGGATTTCACTGCCATAGACTTAACCAAGGAGGTGAGTTCAGCTAATCTATTATCAATTGACGAAGTGCTTACCTCATGAACTCTTCTCATTTAGACTTGATTTGGTTCACCAAAATGTTGTGTACTTGCTGCCTTGGTTGAGAGAATTTGTTAGGCTTCCGCGGGTGATTTGTCAATGAGTGTTCCATTGCAGGAGGCATTTACGAATCTCTTTTCCAAGGGCAGCAGCTCGTGGTAAAAATACTCGACCAGTCCTTTCTCGAAAATGTCATGGCTCGGGCAGGCGTCTATTAACCTCTGGAATCGCTCCCAATATTCATTAAAAGACTCTGTCTTTTTCTATTTTATGGATGTAATCTCCACTAGGATTGTGATGGCTTTTCCTGCTAGAAAATACTTATTTAGAAAGGCTGATTCAAGGTCATTCCATGAATTAATCGTACCTACAGGAACATTGTACAACCACTCTTTAGTAGTATCTTCTAACGAGAATGGAAAAGCACGTAATAAAATATGATCAAGAGAGACTCCCTGTGGCTTCATCCCGGAACAAACGGCATAAAGGGTCTTCAAGTGTTTTTTTGGGTCTTCTCTTTCGATTCCATGGAATCTTGGTAAGTGATTGATCAGCCCCAATTTCAATTCAAAATTGGCTAGATTCTTGGGGTAATTGATGCAAAAGTTAGGCATGTCAAGCCTTCGATTAGCTAGCTCACGAAAGGTCCGGTTGTCTGCCATCTCAAAATTTTTGAGATCTTCCAATTTCGGGCTATTTTCCTTGTCAGAATCGTGCTCATCAAGGTTGAGTTATAGCTCTCCTTTAGAGGATGAGCCCACGATTCCCTTATTTCGCTTCATGATTCTCCTCAAGTTACGAGCGATCTTTTCGATTTCATGATTGTAGAATTTTTCAATTCCATGATCAGTCCTGGTCATAAATCAAAACAAAATTAATTAGCAAATAGATCCTCAGCAATGGCGCCAAAATTTGACGAGCGTCGAAATCGCCAAAAATAAAATAAAACCCGTTCCACTAAAACAATGTATATTTGCGATAGTGATAAGTGGGATCGTCTCCTCAGGGACTTATGAAATTAATCTTCTTTGATTAAATAACCAGTAAAAATTGCAAAGAAAAATAAAAACCGGGGGTTTGAAGTTGAATCGATAACTAACAAAGTTAATAAATTAAAAATTGGAATGTAAGGAAATTTAGTTGGAAATAATCTTCCGACTAAGGTATGCTTTCAGCTTTATATCAACCGATCACAGGCACAAAACATAAATTTCTTGAATCAGTCAGTCAGTTTAATCATGAAAGCACGATTAATAAAACTCTTCCAAAAATGAGAATGATAATAGATAGCTAAATCATTTACTCTCAATTTCGAAATGCACTTGCAGATAGCTGACAAGGTTTAATTTCGAAAAGGCTTTAAGCATAAGAACCGACTTTAATTCGAGACTCTATGATAGCATAAAGAAAAGACTTAATCCAAATCCAACCACGAATCTTACAAGAATTCGTTTGTCACAAAACTTCTATTGTATCATGATAGCATAATACAATAAAATAACGATAAGTTTAACCTTTCGATAAACGACAACCGGCCGAATTGACGAAATTAAAAATTGAACAATAGAATTATTGTTGATTTGGATTTGAAAACTGAAATTAGGAAATACAAGCGGGAACAAGCCTCACGTTGATAACGACTTCAAGTAATCTCCTTAGTCGAAAGAAAGATGAACTTAGCTACACATAATTGGATTAAAAACTAAAATTGTCATTCAAAATCAATCAAAAGTAAAGTAAAACAAAAACCAACATTACTATTTGCAGTCTAATTCAAAAAATAAGAGTCCTCTGCCCATTACTAGTCTTAAAATAGGATAAAAAATCCTATCTCCTAATTAGGCAAGAAGTTTTCCTAAACTAAAACATTAAAATCCCTTTTGTTTTAAATTCCTAAATTATATAAAAAAATGGAATAAATAATAAAATGACAAAGGTTCCTGATTAAACAAAAAGTCTTCTGTTGTAATACAATTGCTCGATTACTCCCAAATCCACCTCTGTACGCAGCCCTCTTACCCTTGACTCCAGTCTAACTCTCCACAACTACTGCCTCTTTAGCGGATTACTTCTTCTTCAACTTCAGTGTTAGCCTTGACTCCAGGTTAACTCCATTTCCTTGACATTTCAAAGCAGAATTGCTAAACGCCTGAATACACAAAGTTTAACCACAAATCAGCAGTAAACCATTCTAAAATACAGAACAATAGATAATAAAACATGCTGGATTTGCAAGTTATCATGAGGGCATTTGTAAAAATTCCCAAAAATAGAAGAAAATTAAATAAATTAAAAAAATTGAAGAATTTGAAATTTTTTCTTGATTTTGTGATATTTATACATTATCCATACCTATACTATACTAACATTTGTTCCAAGGTTATTTTGAGTGTTAGGTATTCCAAGTTTGATGTTAGTGCATATTTCGAACAAAGTGTTTCGAGTATGACTACACGTTGAGAGTGTGAGCATTTTAGCACAACATTTATCATTTTGGCAAGGATGAGTGGTGAGTAACATTCAATCGCAACATTCCAAGTAAGTTTCGATATATATTTCAATGCAACATGAATTAGTATAAGTTTTATAGTTTTAGTTTAATGCTACTGATAAGTTTTAAGTGGAGTAATATCTAGTAGTGTTCTTACTATGAGTTTTATATGCATTTCTCGAATACGTCCTATAATTATTCAGTTTATCTAAAGTGTTGGGAAACTATAGCCATAATACTTTGAAGGTAATCAATAAAGGATGAGGGTATTAAGAGAAAAAATCAAGAGAGAGAGAGGGTAACCAATAAGTTATGTAAAAGGTGAGGAATGGTACGGAGCAAAAACTGCAACCATTCAATGAGTGAGAAAAGAACAAGTAGCATAACATGAAAAATGGGTGAAAAGTACGAATATGTACTTCAAAAACATATGCTTAAAAAAATGAGAGAAAGTGGTATGGAGCATAAAATGCAAAAACCAAAACAAGGGGAGAGTGGTATGGAACATAAAATGCAACCACGAAGAGTGTTTTAGCATGCATACTAGGTTACCTAAAAATGCCTTGAGATCAAACTTTTCAAAGTTTGCTTCTTTTGTCCTTTATACTTTATACTATGCTTAAGAGAAGGAAATATTGGAGTAAGCATATAACACTTATATGAAGATACAATTCGGTTGACCCACCATTAAGAGCAAATGTATGCAACTGAACAATATAAATTTCACATTACTAATTTGTGGGAAATCTCAAACTTTTACTTGAACATTGTGCACAGTGGGAATGTGGTACTCACTATGATAGTCTTTCACCAAATGAGGTACGAACTTGAATACTATTTTATACACTTCTATTGTGTTTAACTTGAGGACAAGGAAAAAGTTAAGTGTGGGGGTGTGATAAGTGTATAATTGCACTTATTATCATGATATTTTCAATCATTAAACGATATGGTTGTGAGTCATTTGGTACTTCATATAAAAGATTTCAAGTGGTATGTAGTTGTTTTTTTATGGAAGTGCAGAAACTAGGTGAATCTTGGGAGGAAAATGATAAAAATGGAATTCAATGTGAAAAGAGTGAAAAATGTGAAAAAAGCTTCGTGGAACACAAGGAATTGGCTTAGGATCGAAGTTGTCAAAGATCGGTAAAGTTGCAAAGAAGAATCATGAAGAAACGACATTTCACGGTCGTGACACTTATGCGCGGTCGGGACTTGTCACTCTTCATAAATAGGAAACTGCCTACCAATGTTCATGATCATAACATGGGATTAGCGGTCGTGACTTGTGACGGTTATTTGTTATCTCTTATCAACTACCAACTGCCAGATAACAGCGATCAACTGCTTTCAACTACCAGTCGAAAAGACACCTTTTGGAAGTTAACCAATCATGAAAAGGTGCCTTTCTATTGTGGATAAGAATAAGACTTTGCATCCAATCACAATGAAGTGATGCAACTCTTCGCTAATTGACACAACTCTTTATTTGGATTGATGCAACCCTTCATACTCTATAAATAGGGTTCAAATCACACCAATTTTGTGGGTGGTATTGTTTGGAAAAGTAATGCATAGTGTGTGCATAGATAGAGAGAAGAAATTGTATAGATTTCGCTAGTTCAATGTTATAGCGAGAAAAATGTTTAAGTGATTCGACTCTTATTTCGATCACTAGATTTCTCCACAAATAAAAGCGATTTTTTTATGAGTGTGATTGCAAAGCAACTATCAATAAAAGTTTTCATTCGTCAACATTCTTTTGTTCAATATTCACAAAGAATAGCATCCTAGAGGAGGTTCTGTACAAGTCGAGACCAAATTCAAAGTAGATGCATGAATTGCGGGAATTGATGACTCCCATTAAAGAGTGGATATGGTTTGATCAACTTTAGCTTTCACTTCCATATCTTACAACTTTACTTTATTTTCTGCTTATAATTTCTATTCAAAGTTTAAGATATGTCTATGTGTCATAATGAGTATTTTTTCTTGCGTCTCTTATATTAATTAAGTTATATGCTTTCGAGTTAACTTTAAGAGTGATTTCGGGGTTAACAAGATTGTATATAATCACTGGATCTGTGATTATAATGCTATTTAGTGAGCTAACATTTTTTGAGTGGTAACTTGCTAAATATGGCTATGTGAGAGCGACCCGTACTAAGCATAGTATTAATGTTATCCAGGTTCTTATAAATTTCATAATTCGTTTACCCTAAGATCTAGAAAAGCCATCTCATGTGTTGCTCTACGGTGAATTATTGAATATTAGGGCGTCTAGAACCGTACTTTTTAAAGTTGTCTAGTGTATGAAGTATTCTTGATGATTTTGCATATTTTTCTTTATTATACTTGCTCTTGGGGAATATTGATATAATTTGCATCTTCTCTAGTCTGTTCATACATCTTTATATTCATGTGTCTACCAATCCAATCCTCCAATATAAATTATCTTATTTTCTTTTATTCCGTAACTTTGGTTGGTCCTTAGAATCGAATTCCTTCCCTATCGGATCAATATCTTTTAAAACTACATCGAAACTGTATACTTGCAGTGGTCACCATTTTTCTATTTTGATAAGTGGTATTGACAACACCTATTCGTATTTTGAACTTTTATCTTATCGGTAGAGAAGTGGGGAACAAGGTTTTTGGCTTCGTTATACAATATAAGCCCTCAGAATTAGTAGAGTCAAAACCTTGCGATCAGCAACCCTTCGCACTCTATAAATAGGGTTTAAACCCAACCATTTTCATGCATAGTAGATGGTGATAATCGATAGAGCATATGATACATGATAGAGAGTGAAAATTGTGTAGATTTCGCTACTTTCAAAGTGTTAGTGAGAAAAATGTTTAAGTGATTCGATTCTTATTTCAATCACTAGATTTCTCCACAAATTCGAGCAATTGTTGTATGAGTGTAATTGCAAAGCACTTATCGATAAAAGTTTCTGTTCTTCAACATTCATTTATTCGATATTCACAAAGAATGACATCATAGCGGAGGCTCTGCACGAGTCGAGACCAAATTCAAAATAGATGCAGGAATTGCTGGAATTGACGACTTCCATTAAAAGAGTGGATACTGTTTAATTAACTTTAGTTTTCACTTGCATACCTTACAAATTTACTTTGTTTTCTACTTACACTTTCTATTTCAAAGTTTATGATATGTCTATGTGTCATAACCAGTATTTCGTCTTGTGTCTCTTATATTAATTAAGTTATATGCTTTTGAGTTAACTTTAAGAGTGATTTCAGGCTTAACAAGATTGTATATAATCACTGGATCGTGATTATAACGCTGTTTAGTGAGACAACATTTTTGGAGTGGTAACTTGCTAAATATGGCTATGTGAGAGCGACCTGTACTAAGCATAGTATTATTGTTATCCAGGTTTTTATAAGTGTTCGCCACTTTTCTACTGATAAGTTTAATAGTTTGTTCACAAGATTCGACTATATATCAATGGTGCCAAAAACTTGTTCACGTAAAGTATAGGTGTTGTCAGTACCTCTTATCAAATAGAAAAATGATGATAACTACAAGTATACAGTTGCGATGTAGTTTTAAAAGATATCGATCCCACAGGGAAGGATTAGTTCTAAAGATCAAATAGGGAAGTAGAATAAAAAGAAAATAAAATAAAATAATGTAAAGTTTAGGAAAGGAGGATTGGAATGATG
>CATIWQ010290111.1:0-53647 GCA_949673415.1 Euphorbia schlechtendalii
TTTGGTTTGAATGATTTTTTCATTCAACCAAACATTTTACTAGATTGTAATTGACCTTGTTCTCTTTGAGAATGCTTTTTAATATAATGAAAAGGGAATGGGTGCTTTGTAGGTAAGCGCCTCGCATCAACCTAGTTGGAACGAGCGTCCCAATATTTCACCCATTCTTTTCTTTTTTCTGAAGGGGAGACACATCGTCTCTCCTGAGGTTTTTCAAAAAAAAAAAATTGCCGTAGCCAACATATAGTGCTTGAGTTGAAGGAGTTGATATCTTGAGTAGAAAAGCACTCTTTAATTCCTTCTTTGTTACTTATAATAACGGCACGATGCTTGCCAAGCTTTACAGAAAAGATTGGGCCGCACTTATCAGCGAAACCTGAGAAAATTCTTCCAAGACTTTCTTGTTCCGTGAGAAGATGCATGTGACCAATAATAGGCAATCCGCCATTTATTTCTGGAACTAGATTTACTTTCTTTTTGTAAATTGCCATCTTCCATTGCTTTATTACTATGATCAGAGTTAATACCCCAAATATTGCAATTAGATTCGTGAAGAAATCCATGGGGTGCAAGGATTTTCGACGTCCACCTAGAATTAAATTCAATTTAAAATGATTTATTTATCGGTAAGTACAAACATGTTACATAGATGCATACCGATTGATTTTGTACGTAAAATTATTTTAAGGAAAAATTACTTGTTAGACGTGGATATTATATTTAGGACAACATTTGAAGAGTTAGAAGCTTATTTCACCTGGAAAGGTTACAGGATCAAAACAAGCAGATATTGGTTTCCAAATAATATTGAAAAAATTAAATACATCGGTTTAAAAAAACTATGATGAATATCTAAATCCAATACAAATATAGCATAATTATTATTCGTGTTATTGAAACAATAAAAGTATTTTTGTTTTGCGTTGAAATCTAAAACAATAGTTTACAGTATTTTATGTAAAAATAATAGGTCAATCGGTCTGTTGTGTTGAGCCATTCGACAGCACCTTTATGATGCCTTATAGAAAGTCAAATATGCATAATTAAAAACTTCAGCTGAGGAACCAAATGATATTAGTATATGTATGGAGGCTAATTATATATTACAATTAAATACAAATTCTAATTTGTTTATATCATCAACTTCATCATATATACATACAATTACAAAAAAGATCTCAGACAATAATGAAACTCCAAGTAACAGCAAACGAAACCTCTTGTACAAAAAAACTTCTGTGTTATTGTTGTTGTTTTATATCTTCAGAGAAGAACAATATTGGATAAACAAAACTATTATTTTTGTATACTATATAAGATTTGATTTAAAAGAGAGTACTAAATCCACGATTCACACTTAAAATTTTTGAAATCGTTGAAACAGAAAAAAAAAAAAGAAAAAACAGATTTAAAATATCATGGAGGATGGATTACATATAATATATGTGAAATCATAAATTGAAATTGTATAGAATTTAGTTTAATTATTGTTTCAAAAATGAAACTGACAACATGAAAAGAATGAACATACAAAGCTAACCTTAAAGAAAGAGAAGCCTACGGAAGATGGCTGCTAGAAACGTAGCTAACTGTGGAGAGGACAACTTAAGGGGCACAAATTATATCGTGCTCATGGCTGGGCTTGAAATGACGAAATTGTCCAACAATTTTTAGGTTCCAGCGGTCAACAATAATATTTTATGCTCTTTTTGGTTAATTGCATCCACTTTTTAGCATTGTCTCCGGTTGCATTAAATTTTCACAAGTTATAATTAATCGCCCGATTTTGTAAAAGTATACAGATTTTTCTTGCAATGTCATGTATTTAGAATGGTTTGACTTATTAATGATGAAATTTTCTTATTCTCAAACAAGAAGTTGACATATGACTTTAATGAAGCAAAGTTATGCACTTTCGACAAATTTAATAATTGAAACTTTTGAAAGTTCAGAATGATATTCGATAAAGATTGTCAAGTTCAAGAGGTCTCGAAATACTTGCTTTTTTTATGAAGACATTTATTTTTTGTTCAAAACTTAGTTATAGTTACGAGTGAAAGTATACCATGAGAATCTTCCTTTACGCAACTGTAAATCGAACAATTAAATTTTAATTATATTATTATTTTATATCAACTAACAAGAAATTAGATAATGCCGTTGAAAATCACTAACATAGCTTTTACACAATAAAACTAAAAAGTCTTGGGCTTTGTATAGTCGTACCAACTATTTAACTTTAGAGTTGAATCAAATTAATCTACTTTTTTGTTTAATGAATTGCATATTGTAGATATGTATTTTATTTTTTGCTGTCTTTGTAGGAAATTATATATAAACAACTTGGTAAGTTTTTAATAACATGTGAATTGATATTTGAACCACTCACACATCCCAATTTTTTTAAAAGTTGTGTTCACTGTATCAAAACCTATTAGTTAAAAAACTTGGTATTTTTATACAAAAGAATCTTCTTTTACAAAAGAATAAGTTGATAATATAAATCAAAGACAAATACAACTCTAAACAAGGTGGATAAAACTAAGCCTCTCTACTTATTGAAGAACCAACTGCTTTAGCTAACTGATGCGCATCATGGTTCGCAGACTTATTAGCAAAAACAATTCGAATGATAGAAAATTGTTCCATGATGAAACGATATCGGAGATGAAAACTGTGAGTCATTATTTAAAGCATTAATGACATTGAGTGCATCCGATTCCAGAATAATGCGATCAGAGCTTCTTCCTTTGAACCAACTAAGGGCTTCTTTGCAGCTCAAAGTTTGGCATGAAAGGGTCCCCTCCTCCCTATAGCACAATGGATCTCGTAGGAATGAATCTACCAGAGGAATTATGTACAATGCAGTTGTGAGCGGACGACGTTTCGGAAGTCCCGCACGGACGCTGCGAGGCGCCGGCCCCGTGAGATGGGGCGTGGGGTTTTCGAAAACGATGGATTTAAAGTATGATTTTTGGGCTTTTGGGAAAGCGCATTGGAAAAGGGTGTTTCTCTTGGAAAACCGTGGTTTGTTTGAAAATGAGTTGCAAATTCAAAAGACTCGAGATCAGGATCTCTTGCTTGTGTTACAGAGTCGACACCCGGATCAGCTCTTCTGGGAAATTTCGTTATAGCTTAGATTCGTATGCCTAATCCGTACCACAAAGTAGAGATTCGGGGTCCGGGATGAGTTATCTATTTCGTCGTCATTTGAGTTAAATTAAACTATGAGTGAGAAACCACATTTATAATAATCGAACTAAACTAGATGTTTTCAGTTTAGGTTTATCACGCATGCATAAAACGGTAAATCCAAACATCAAGCATTAAGTAAATGTGAGAAGTAAATGCGGAAAAAGTAAAGATTAAGTGTTACATAACCTCGGGGGATGCAACCGCCCGCCTAATCTATGAATTACAATTTCCGTACAAATCTATACAATACCCGAAGGAAAATAAATCCCAGGTATACATCTAACCTGCATCCACAAATGTCAGCGCAGGGGATACCACGTATGTTCGATTTTAATTTTAGCGAGGCCCATGTGGCCTAATTAAAACATCGATGATTCAAAGTTCTTATTTGGAATAAAAATGGTTCATTTTTATACAAGTATGTTGGTCGATTTTATTAGTGAAAATGACCGCATGGCAAAATGGTGAGGACTATTATCCGGGAATACATTTTATTCCCTTCGTGGGGGGAACCTAAAACAACATTTAGAAATTTAAATATAGGTCAAACATGCATAACATAGTCGTTGTTTGGGTTAACAACGGTTACGACGTCATTCATATCGTTATCAACTTCCCTGTGACGGGCGATATTGATATAAATGGCCCGAAGCGCTTTCGTTGCTACTCCAAACTTTAATTAACAAATTAACACATTAATAAATCATATAAAAATCCCAAAAAATTATAAATCAGAGGTTTGTTACCCCCAATGATGTATTTTCAAACTCAGGATGGTCTCAGCGGGTCATTCCAGGCTTAGACGGTTCTAAACAGAGCAAAACAAAGTAAAATTGCATTCTACCAGCTCGATATCATTAACGATATCGGTTGATATTGCAGAACGGTATCAGGTGATATCGTTAACGGTATCGATTCTCCAGACCTACAGTAAACATGCAAAAACAGCAGAAAACAACAAAAACGATAATCTAAACTTCAAATGATCATAACTTTTGCTATACTTAACGGATTTTTATGATCTTTATCATTCCGGAAAGCACAAGATGTGTGAAATATTTTAGTGTAAAAAAATAGCAAAACAGATCTAAGATCATACTAAGAATCGCAGGAAACAGAATGGTGCACAAAAAACGGACAAAACAGAAAACAAAATGAAACTTCAAAAATAAAAGTATATAAATGTAAGCACAAACTCTAGGAACTCAGAGGCTTACCCTGTAGCTGTGAATCCACTTTGTTCCGTCCATGAAAATGCCCGAAAAGTCCTCCTCGTTTCTTTGGTTCGGTTTTGCTTCTTTTGACGGGGATGGAGATTAAAGGTCTCCTTTTTTAGGGAAGGCAGTGCTTCCTGGAAATGATTTGTGAAATGAGAAAGGGAAGAACAAGAGTTACTTCCTCCCTTGGGTTTAGATCTTAGAAATACTCTAAAATCTCAAAATTTTCTTTGGTTTTTGTTTTTGTGTTTTTGGGATTTTTTGTGGCTGTTTTTGTCAGGATTTTTGCAGAGTTTTTGAGTTCTTTTCTCTGGAAAGAAGATGCTCTCCTCTGATGAAACTCCCCTCTCTCTTGTTGAAACTTACCTTCTTTTGTGGACTCCCTTCAATCCAAAAGTCCAACTTTTTCCAATTGGTTCACCCACCAATTTTATCCCATTGCACCATTTTTCCACCCATGTAGGTTGGCAGCCAATTGACAAGCTGTTTTGGAGATAAAAGTCCAGATTTATAAGTGAAAATTGGGTATTTTACTAAAAAATGCGGACTTTTCTTTTTCTGTCTGCCTGTAAAGTCGATATCGTTAACGATAACAATGATATCGTTCAACGACATCAACGATATCGTTGAACGATATTGGTGATATCGTTACCGATATCGAATAGGGCAGCGGGTTTTTTCTTAGTTTGGGTTTCTCAGGGAAAAAAGGCCCTAAGAAATAAGGTAGATGCTTTTCGGGCGATTTCAAGACCCTGCAAAATGTGAAAAGTTTACAAGGGAAAAATTATACTTCATCATCGAACTCGCGAGTGGGGAGTAAAAATTCCGTGCTCACAGCAGTTGTAACCTATCAATGATCACCTGTGCTACGAACACTAGCGTCAATGTTACACTTAACCCACCCATGCGGTGGAGGTTGTCACCTTCCCAACAAACTTGGTGTAACGGTTGGTTGTGCAGTTTTGTAGGTTGTACTCCACTCCGCTAGAAAGCCGAGGCTGTGACGAAGAACCTAAGAGGCAATGCAACTTCTTGTCTGATACAAATATGTTTCTTCTAGCCCAAATAGCCCACATAATACATGATGCTTTATTGATCGCACCTGTCCCTTTTGTATTCACCTAGTTCCACCAATCAACAATCATCACAATGGTAGATGGTCATCCTTCACCAAAAATGTCATTCTAAACATCATATGCAAACCCACAACTAATCAAAGCATGAAATTCATCTTCGTTAGCATCGCTGCATAGGGGGTAAATTAAATTGACATCTACATAACTTTGTCAAAGTCTTCATAATTTTGGTAGAGAGCGTGTCACAACTTTCCATAAAAAAATGATATATCCTAGGCCGCACTTTCAAAGTCCATAACGTTCTCCATCAACTTCTAATGTTTGGAGTTGTAAGTTTCTTTAATGGAGGTTTTAGTCATGAATAAATGAGTAGACATTCATATTTCTCTCATTCAACTTGCCTGGAATGGTTTTGTGGCACTTCTAAATTCTTAAGATCAATTCACTACATTGATTCAGCAAGGCCAATAGAAAATGTTCAGAGAATTAATTTAAAATTGAGTGTTTCAGTAAATTAGACACATTTAAGAGCTACAATATTGATATTGAAGTAGTAAGAAGGGGAAACTAGTAGCAGCAATTTAGATGCAAAGAGAATTTTGTTAATGGGAAATTATAGTAGTAGTAGTTTTGATCCAAAGAATCTTCGTGGAAGGCTTACAACATTGAACCGGGTATTAATATTTATTAAGTTCAGGCCTCCCTTCTATGTTTATCTAGGAGTATACGTGTGTCGATCAAATGGTTTTCGAACTAAGGATAAAAACATGTACAAGTTTATGCAATCATAAATTTGTTGTATGTTTTCATTGAGGTTAGATCATTTTTTCTAATCTCTAATTCAGGAGTTTAAATAGTTCATTTGTTTTTACTTAAAAATTCTCAGACAATTATGTCAACTCATGAAAAGTCTTCACTATGGATGTGCTCAAATCTTTTTCATAAGCATATGATGTATCCTGATTTATGATTTATTTAGTTATGAAAGGTTGGGTTTGTTAAGATCCTTTTTATATGCTCTCTTTTTGTTGCCTAACAGAGGAACAATGAAGGGGCACAAAAAAAACCATCCCACACTATGTATGGTACTTAAGTAGATTAATAATTTATTACTGGAATTGCAAGGATAGAATTTTCATATATACATAAAACTAATTAGTAGAAGAGTAGCTAGAATCAACATTGTTTATGTGACTTGAAATTCCAATTTAATGTTTCAATTTCTTTTTGTTCATAATATTTTTTGAAGGGCTAAAGTTATTATTAATGAAATAAAATGTAGGGTAAAGATTTCAAAAATTGCGTTATTCATGGATGATGTTGATTGAGTGACTCTTAAAGATAGAGATTGCTGATCTTATATATAGAAAGTATAAAATTTCTTGTCAATATGTTGTTATAAATATGGCTTATAAGTAAATTGTCTTTGTATTTTTTATTACTATTTTCCCCCAAACTATCAACTAGATTACTCTTCAAGACATGCAGAAAAAGTGATTACAAACATGTGCATGGTGCTGCAGTAGTTGTAGTATGTTTTACTATGGTGAAACCAGACAACGGCATGCTGGTAATAGAAAACAACAAGATACTTCTCCATTCATAGTTGTTGACAAGTACGTTATTGAAAATTTTATACTTACTTCAGTTATGTGCTTCATTTTCCATGATATACAACAAAACTTTTACGAAGGTTATATTTCAAATTGGCTCTAGGTTATCGGTCCACCCTTATATTTGTCGACCTTTCTATCACAAATAGTCTCTTCGATGGTGTTGTTTTTCTATCTATTATAGAAATGTCATGAGAATATTTTGATTTGTTGTTGTTTTGGTCCCTAGTTAGAAACCTATGACATATACATGCAATACTTCCATAGGATAGAAATCTAGGATCATTTAATCTATTGAACTAATTGGCAATCGTCATGCATATCCTATTTTCAATATTTTGGCCATTTCCTTTGCTATTGTACCGTATGAATGGATTTGAGTTGGGTAGTTTTTTGTACTTATTTTACTAAATTTGTTAAATATGTGATTCGGTACGTAGCTAGCACAAAGATCTTCAAAATATAATTGATGCTATTGTGTCGTGTAATGGTTATCTTTCAAATGAAAGTTGGGTTGAACTATATCTTTTGTATGGATGATTAACTTGATAGTCATGATTTTTATTTTTGGTAAGTTGATAGTCATGATATTAGTTGTTGGCAAATCATATGTTGTGAAAAATATATTTTGATGTTGTTTGTTCTTATCCCCTTTCTGTCGTAGCTCCCTTCAATCCGAAAATTTCTTAAGATGAAAGTGCTCAATTAGCATTGAGACACATTTATCCTATATTGGAAGGATGAAAGTTGTTTTTTTGGTGTTGGGATAACCTTTGCCCCTCATTTGGGAACAAATAATTATTTTCTAAAGTAGGGACATATTTTTTCTCATGTGTATAGGGATACAAGTTGTCTCTTCATTTGGTGACAAATAATTGTTTTGCAAGGACAAAAGACGTTCCTTTTACACAAGGATGATAATCGACCCTAATTTATGGATGAAATTTATCCCCACCCAAGAGAGAAAATTTGTCCCCAAATTAGAGGAAGAAACTATGTTTTTCGTCCCCTAAATATTCAAGGACGGGGTTTTGGGAACGACTGTTGGGGGTGTAAAAACTGTCCCATAAAGTTTTGAGGACGATTTTTCATTCTTTTGGGGACAATTTTAACTGTCCCTAAAGGTCCCTTTTTTGTAGTGAATATCATCATTTATTTTTAGTGTTCTTATTGTTCTAATGACCAAATATATCCTATATAATTTTTTTCAGATACTAACAAAAGTTACAAATAAGCTAAAGTTCATTAATAATAGTAGAGAAACTTTTCAATGCAAAAACATCAAGAATGATAAAGAAATATGAAAAAACAAGATCATTGACTACTTTACTTTTAGTTTTAGTCTTGATTATAAAGTTGAGAATCAAGGCGTGGGGTGAGAATAACTTCGAGCGGATGCACTTTAACCATTGTCATATTTTCGCCTTGAGTCATATCCACTGGCTCATTATTTGGAGTCGTAAAGTCGAATCCTTGAAGCAACCTTGCTAGGCTTAGAATAAGATTTTGCATAGCGAAATTGGTTCCAGGGCAATATCGTCTCCCGGAACCGAATGGCAAGTATTCGAAATTCTGGCCCATAACATCCAAATGGGCCTTTTCGTTGAGGAACCTTTCCGGTATAAATTCGTTAGGATTTGACCACACGTTTGGATCCCTATGCAACTTCCATAAATTGTAAAACAAACGAGTTCCTTTCGGAACGAAATACCCTGAAATGTAGCAATCTTCCGATACATCTCTTGGTACTCCTAGCGGACCTACAGGATATAACCGCATCGACTCTTTAATGACTGCATTGAGATACTCTAGTTTCCCTATATCCTCAAATTGTACACATCGGTTCCTTCCAACTTTGAGATCCAGTTCTTCCTGACAACGCGCTAACACTTTCTTGTGGTTTAGTATGTTGGAAAACGCCCATGTCATGGTGACCGCTGTTGTATCCGAACCTGCAATAATAATAGTCTAAAAAAAAAACTAACATTAGAAGCACAAAAAAGTACTAGAAATACAAAAATCCTGTTTTTTTGCAAGGGATTATTACCGTTGTTGTTCCCTTGATAATGGTTGCTTGGTCAAGTCCCATAGAGGCATCATCTTTAACTTCAGATAGCATAACATCAATGAAGTCCTTTCTATCTTCACTTTTGTTCTTATTTAACTTATGTTCTTCGATCCATTCATCCACAATCGAACCGACTTCTTTGGTTATACTCTTCAAGGTTTTGACTAATCCTTTGATATCCATCCATCCTATGAACGGTATTACATCGCCAGGAATCAATTGCCCCGTAACATCAATAAGTTCCCTTATGACCAAACTCAAAGGTCGACCTTTTACATCTTCCGCGTCATTATATTCCTCAAATACCCTTTTGCTCGCTACGATTCGAGTTATAATGTTTAATATCATACGTTGAATACACTCGCTCAAATCGATCTTTTCATTTCCACGCTTGTACAGATCTTTGACTAGGTAGTTCAACTCGGACATCGTGACGAAATTTAACATCTTAGTCCTGCTCTTAGAGAGGAGCTCAGTGGCAGAGAGTTTTCTCATGTTACGCCAATACGGGCCATAAGGGGCCATACCGAAGGACGAATTATTGTAGCCAACGTATTTACCTTGAGTCGAATTGGGGCGATAGGCTAAGACAATGTCATTGGTTGTGAAGCAATCTTTCATTGCTTGTTGATCACTAATAATAACAGCACTGTGCATACCAAGCCTTACAGAAAAGATAGGGCCATATTTATCGGCAAATTTTGCGAATTTTTCGCCAAGGTTTTTCTTTTCTGTAAGAAGATGCATGTGACCTATAACTGGTAACCCACCTGCTACTTCTGGAACTGGGTTTCCTTTACTTTTAGGGCTATTTGTCTTCTTCCATAACTTAAAGACTGCCAATAAAGCTACAATGCCTAAAATTGCAATGCCATTTGAAAAGAAATCCATAGTTCTCTTGATAATTTTGGACTTAGACCCTGAAAATTAAAAAATTTAGAAGTGAATTTATTTATGATAATTAATATATTATCGACCTATAAAAAATTAATTCGACTTTTAATTTCTAGTCTCAAACTTTACCAACAAGTAGTACTGTTAACAACTAGTTATCAAGAGTAAAAAAACCATATAAAAATAATGAATAATTAATTTATAAGAATATAATAACAAATTAACACTACAGCACATAGGAGCTAAAAATGGACTTTACTCCTTTACAATGATTTTCGCATTCAGTAAAATAGTTATAATTTTAACTTGGACGATCTGAATTATTTTGTTGACTATGCACGTTTCTTAAAAGAAAATTGTTATGCACATAAACCAAACTTGTGGACCTTTCTCTGCTTGTTTGCATTCAAAAAATTTGATGATGATGGTGAATCCAAGATTGTATTTTCATGGGGTTCAAAAACTCATTTAGAAAAATTTTAAAATTTTAAACATATGTAAAGAAGTTTTTAAATAAAAATCGCATTGATTAATCCTAAAAGTAAAGAAATAGGAAAATATATGTAAAAAATAATTCTATTATTAAACTATTTTACTTGAATAAATACATAATCATTAGCCAATTTATAATATATGAGATCCAAACACTTATCATCACGAAGTTCAAATTTTAACTTATAAAGAACTTTTTTTTAAAAAGGTGGGGTCCATGGACCCCACTCCTTGTAACCGATGATGGTGAACCTAAGAAAACTCCGAATGTTTTCATGACATATAGTTGACAGCAATGTTAAACTTGTCTTTCATTATAAAAATATACATTATTTATTTCGAGATTCCCGTTACACTTCAAGTTTTATTTACAACGTAAACATCAATAAAAGAATATTAATGAATAAAATATAATATATCGATGCAATTACTAATTAAATTTTGAGTCATTTAATTCAGTATTACTTCTAAGAAAAGAAATCTACCCAGAGAATAAGAACTTAACAGAATCAAATCTATTTATGACAAAAATTGGCATCCAAATCCTCTTAACGGGTCTAGTCCATTTTCTACTTTGCATGTCATTGAGGTCATATACTATTCAACTGTAGGAACTGAATTCAAGTGTATATTTATAACTATATTGTACTAAATTGAATGAAATTTAAGTTAGAAAATGATATGTCATAACACTCACTCAAATTGTTTACTTAGTTTTGGTGTTTTACATCATTATGGGGTAACTGAATTATACACAAATCTTCATTAAAAAGGGAAATAAGCAAATCATTTCTGAAACTTAAAAAAATTGAAGATAACAAACGCTAACCTTTTGAGAGAGAGAGAGGCAACACTGAAATGCCTTTGACAAAGCAAAATAAACAAGTTAACTACGTAAGCTATGTTTCATTCTTAATTATATAGCCCTGGGATATGTGTTAAATTACCAAATTGTCCAACTATTATTTTTATAAGTCATTTTCGCCGGCCTCAGTATTGAATTATTGTTCTCATTCAGGCCAATTAGCCATCGGACCTCCTTTATTATTTTTAACTTATTCACTTTATGTTATAACCATTTTGGCGCTACACTCTTAATTGTGATGAGTTGAGCGAATGTAAAAATTATGAGAAATTATATTAAGGATCAGATCCAAAGGATCGGATCCATGTATGTATGTCATGTGTTTAAAAAATGAATAAATTTATTTTAAAAACACATGACATGCATGCATGGATCCGATCCTTTGGACCTGGTCCTTAATATAATTTCTTAAAAATTATAGTGTCAGGGGGTGAACCATTGGTCAGGGAGGATTGACTCCCAAGAATTGAAGGTTTCCGTAAAAAAAACGGATTTACCGATGAAATTCTGAAGAAACTTCTTTCATTAAGTTCAGCGACGAAATTTGGTAAAACTTTAGCGACTATTTTATTGTTTTGCACATCTTAGCGGCGAATACTTAAATAACTAGCTCCACTACTTAATATAGCATCCACCAAAATTTATGTCCTTGCTAAAAATCGAAGACTGTTTTTTTAACATTTTAGGAGCAATTTGATATAAAGTAATGAGAAAAAGAATATTTTGTCGCTAATTTTAGCAAAGAGATCTTTTGTCGATGAATATATTTTCGATAAATTTCAGCACCCCTATTTTTCTACCAGAGAAAGGAAAAAACAAAACCAACTTGGGAGTAGATAAGCTCAACTCATCACAAATAATTAATTTCTAATTATTTTATATATAATTCAATATATATTTCCGTGAATAATTAGATAGTTCTTTTCTTTTAGTGTGCGATCATTGGAATATGCCTATATTTATTCACAAAATTGCAATATTAAAAAAAGAGATTTATTGATTTTTTATTAGAATGAATCCAAACTTGACTGCATCCATATTTTATGAATTATTTATTATTTTTTTAATAAACAAAGTACATGGCAACTAATATATTCTAACATTATGGTCAATATAGACCCAATGCAATAACATATTGCAATCAGGACTTGACGTTATGCATATAATTCTAGCTTGCAGTCAAATATTTTGATCGAGATTTTATGTGACGAATATCTTATCTTAATGATTGATATTGAAATTTGTAATTTTACAGATTTAAGATTTAAGATTTAAGTCACATAAAAATAAAATGATGTGTGAATTTTTTTTATATTCAATGTAAGTGTTTATGCAAAATTTTTAAAAAAATTGAGAAATAATTAAAAATTTATTGGGTTAAAATAGTTATAATATGACTAGAATTACAGCCACAAAAAAACATACTTAGACAAAAGTTATAAGGCCAAACCCAAAAGCCTAATATTACATGCATACAGAGGAAAAGTATTTATAACGTAAAAGCATTTTTTGTGGATAGTTTATTTCATTAATTTTCTTGATACATAGATAAAAATAGATAATTGCTTAAAATATGGCTCTACATTAAATTTTCTATTCTTTTTTTCCATTATGATGTGTCACGTTAACATTGACTATCCAATTTTCTACAAATAGAAGATCAAATATAAGTTTGAATCATTTATTTAATTATATTTTAATCATGAAAATATTATTTAGGAAATTATTTGATTCTTTTGTTATTATTGAAAAAATATAATTCAGAATCAAATCAAAAATTAATTATTCTCCATATTGTATGTCCCTAAAATAGAGTGTCTTGAATACTGGAAATTCTATTTTGGGGAACTATTGTAATAATTTGTTTTGGTTAATTTTTATAATGTCTCTTTTATTTTAACACCTCATCTGAGTTTTTATCTTACATGACACATAATCTTAGATCTTACAATCTATTAAAGATGCTTTAAATCACGAACAAATGTTACGCTCGGGATATTTTGCATCCAAGGGATCCTCCGTTTTCTACTCTTTGATTTGTAAAACAGATGATTACGTGATTTCAAAAGATTCTGTGCCAATATTAATCTAAATATATTTAAAGACATTTATTGAAAAAGGTGACAGTAGTTTTATTTAAATGTTAAAGGAATTAATGTTATATATTATGCCCAGTTTTCTTCAATTTTTGAAAGTTGAATTGAATTAAGCTTAATCGAACTGAATTTATTTCAGTGTAAATTTATAACTACATATAGCTGAATTTAACTGAACTTAACTGCACAAAATTCAATTGAATTGTAATTGAAGAGAATAGACCCTAACTTAGAGCAAATACAACATTCCTTCTTTAAAAATTTGGCAAAATAGGATAGTTATATGCGCAATCATTCTTCTTATAGTTTGTCCCTAGAGAGTCGCCGGTATACATTGAATTCTATTAGTTGATTTTGTGAGTATTTTTTATTGTTAGTGTTTATGATTTATCTTAATTTAATTAAATTTGTGTATTTATGTGTTGTTAACATTTTTTCTTGCATATGATTTTTCATAGTTTTTATTGAATTTTGACGTTTAAAAACTAAAACAATTTAAAAAAGCTTCAAATTATACAAAAAAAAAAAAAACCACATTTACATAGGTCAATTTAAAATAGTACAAACAAACATTACAAAGTAAAACAATACATCAAAATTTTATTAGTGTTATAATTGTATAGTATGAACAACGTTAACAAGTGTGTTTTCATAATTATATCTTTAATTGTTAGTGTTATCAATAGTTTATATTTCATGTAATATTTCATTATGTTGTAATATGTTTTCATTATTGAAAGTAATTTGTTTATTTATTCTATTTTTTTTGTTACACATGCATTATAATTTTTCATATGTAACAAAAATAATTTTTAATAATAATAATAATTAAATAAAAAATATTTATTAATTGAAAATATTATATAATTAGAATACAAATGAGGTAAAGAAATTAATATAAGAACAAAAAACATTATAATTTTAAGAGAATTTGATTAGATTCAACTATAAATTTTGTAAAATGGAGTTTGATGAATAAAAAATAGAAAATATAGTTGGATTTGTCTTGAACATGGATAGCATGGTTTGTAAAACAAATTTATACAACAAAAAGAACTAACGGTACATAGAATGTTTATTTTCAATCCCTTAGTAACACTCTATCTCATAAAGGCGAGGATCAAGGCGAGGGGTGAGAACAATTTCGAGGGGATGCTCTTTTTGCATGATCATATTTTGTCCTTCGGTCATGTCGATTGGCCCGTTGTTCGGACCTTCAATGTCAAACCCTTGAAGCATTCTTGCAAGGCTCAAATTCATCACATTCATTGCAAAATTACTTCCAGGACAAGATCTTCTCCCTGCACTGAACGGTAAGAACTCGTAGCTATTGCCCGTGATATCCAAATAGGACTTCTCGTTTAGAAACCTTTCGGGTTTGAATTCCTCGGGATTGGACCAAAGAGTTGGGTCCCTATGCACCCTCCAAATGTTCACAAACAGATATGTGCCTTTTGGAACGAAATATCCTGACATGTAACAATCTTCTCCAACTATTTTCGGCGTCCCTAGTGGACCGGGAGGATACAACCGCAATGTTTCTTTGATCACCGCAGTAAGGTACTTGAGTTTCTCCAAATCCTCGACTTGTACGCGTCGGTCCCTCCCAACTTTAAGATCAATTTCTTCTTGACAATGTTTGAGTATTTTCTTGTGGTTGACTAAATTCGACAAGGCCCATGTAAGTGATATCGAAGTTGTATCGGAAGCTCCAATGATGATAGTCTACAACCAAAATATTAATGTCATTACAAGAAACTAATTTAGACTGATATTTTCAACTTCTAAGTAAGTATGCTGAATTTAATTTTATTATAGTATATATTTATGAGTATGCAATACAGAATGATATTACCGTTGCTGTTCCTTTGATAATGGTTGCTTGGTCAAGGCCCATGGATTCATCATCCGTAACTTCAGTCAACATAACATCAATGAAATCCTTTTCTTCTTCATTTTTCTTAGGATTCAATCTATGTTCTTCAATCCAAACATCTATAAGTGCACCAACTTCGTTACATATTCTTTTCATTTTTTTCACAATTCCTTTATAATCCAACCATGCTATGAATGGAACAACATCACCAGGTACTACCTGGCCGGTTATATCGATAATTTCCCTTATAAGCTCACTCAAATTCAGGCCCTTGCCTCTCTCTCCGTGATCTTTACCGTCAAAAACTCGCTTCCCCGCTACCATTCGAGTGATTACATTCAAGATCATGTGTTGGAAACGCTCAGTGACATCAACTTTTTCGCCTCTACAACTAATGGAATGATCGTAGAGATCTTTGATTAGATAGTTTAGCTCGGATAACGGAATGTAGCTCAACATTTTGATCCTCCTGTGAGAAAGAAGCTTAAGGGTAGCCAATTTTCGCATATCGCGCCAATAGCGACCATAAGGGGCGAAACCGAAGGATGAATTGTCGTAGCCAACATATAGTGCCTGAGTTGAAGGAGGACGGGAGGCGATATTGATATCTTGAGTAGAGAAACACTCTTGAATTCCTTCTTTGTTACTTATAATAACGGCACGATGCTTGCCAAGCTTTACAGAAAAGATTGGGCCGTACTTATCAGCAAAACCTGAAAAAATTCTTCCAAGACTTTTTTTTTCCGTGAGAAGATGCATGTGGCCAATTATAGGTAATCCGCCATTTATTTCTGGAACTAGATTTACTTTCTTTTTGTAAATTGCCATCTTCCATTTCTTAATTACTATGATTAGAGTTAATACCCCGAATATTGCAATTAGATTCGTGAAAAAATCCATGGTGTGCAAGGATTTTTCTACGTCCACCTAGAATTAAATTCAATTTAAAATGATTTATATATCAGCAAGTACAAACATGTTACAAAGAGGCATACCGATTGATTTTGTACATAAACTTATTTAAAAGAAAAATTAATTGTTAGACGTGGATAATATAATTAGGACAACATTTGAAGAGTTAGAAGATCATTTCACCAAGAAAGGTTACAGGATCAAAATAAGCAGAGATTGGTTTCCAAATAATATTGAAACAGATTAAATACAGTGGTTTAAATAAACTATGATGAATATCTAAATCCAATACAAATAAAGCATAATTATTATTTGCGTTACTGAAACAATAAAAGTATTTTTGTTTTGTTTTGAAATCTAAAACAATAGTTAACAGTATTTTGTTTGAAAAATAATAGGTCACTCGGGTTGTTGTGATGAGCCATTTTCAATGCAGACAACACCTTTATGCTTCCTCATAATAAGTCAAATAGGTAGAATTAAAAACTTCAGCTGAGGAACCAAATAATATTATTATATGTATTGAGGCTAATTATATATTACAATTAAATACAAATTCTAATATGTTTACATCATTGGCTTCATCATAGATACATACAACTACAAAAAAAATCTTGGACAATAATAAAACTCCGAATGACAGCAAACGATTGTACAAAAAAATCTTATGTGTTATTGTTGTTGTTTTATGTCTTTCTTTCAGAGAGATGAACAATATTGGATACACAAAGCTATATTTTTATAAAATATATAAGTTTTGATTAATAAGAGAGTACTAAATCCAGATTCACAATTTAAAACATCATGGAGGGTGGATTACATATGCTAATATATGTGGGATCATAAATTGAAATTGTATAGAAATTAGTTTAATTATTGTTTCAAAAGATGAAAATCAAAACATAAATAGAATGAACATACAGAACGAAAGCTAACCTTAAGAGAGATAAAGCCAACAGAAGATGACTGCTACAAAGGTAGCCAACTGTGGAGAGGACAATGTAAAGGGCACAAATTATATAGTGCTCATGGCTGGGCTTCAAATGACGAAATTATCCAAAAAATTTTAATTAGGTTCCGGCGGTCAACATAATATTTTATACTAATTTTTTTATTTAATTGCATCAAGTTCTTTAACCTTGGTAATTAAAACAATAATACCTTAAACTTTTAAAAAAGTCAATTAACCACTCAAGTTTTGTAAAAGTACGCAAATTTTTCCCTTTATATTATATATTTAGAATGGTTTGATTTTTCAAGGATTCAACTTTCTGATTCTCAATCTCTCAAATAAGAAGCTGATATTTGACGTTGATGGAACAAAGTTATGCACTTTTAACAAATCCAATAAGTAGAGTTTTTGAAAATTTAAAATGATATCCGATAAAAATTATCAAGTTCAGTAGGTGTTGATATATTTACTTTGTTTTATGAAGACATCTATGTTGATTAATAATTTTATTCAAAACTTAGTTACAGTAATTGAGTTAGGGTAAACAATGAAAATCTTCCCTTACTCATCTGAAAATCAAACAATTAAATTTTAATTATATTGTTATTTTATATCAATTAACAAGAAATTAGAAAATGCAATTAAAATCTCTAACATAGCTTTTACAAAATAAAACTAAGAAGTCTTGGGCTTTGAATAGTCGTACCAACTATTTAACTTTGGAATTGAATCTTATTAATCTACTTTATTGTTAACAAAATTGTATTTTGTAAATATATATTTTATTTTTTGCTGTCACGTAGGAAATTAGATATAAATAACTCGTAGGAAATTATATATAAATTACTTGGTAAGTTTTTAATAGCATGTGAATTGATGTTTTAACTCACAACCTACGTATCTCAAATTTTTTAAAAGATGTGTTCACTAAATCAAAATCTTGTAGTTAAACAACTTGTTATTTTTACACAAAAGAATCTTTAACCCAAATATTGTCACTTCTGTGACGCAGCTAAAATGTTAAAGTTTAAGCAACATGGCATTTATTTTTTTCTCGTAGTTTATATAGCACATATTATCTTATAGAAAAGAACTCGCTCTTCTTTCCAACTAGGCAACAACCATAATACTTGCCAGCTTTTTCAACTTTAACTTGCCAGCTTTTTCAACTTTAACTTTGTCAAAACTGGAAACTGGAGGTTAAGATTCGCCTTCTAATGTCAAAGTCTAAAAGGTTTACTTTATTTGGAAACTACTTCACGTTAAGAGTTTTTTAAAAAATACTAGTTTTTGAATTTAAATGAATTTTATAAATTGTTGAACTCAAACAAAAATAGTATTTTATTGTCAATTTATATGTAGCTGTCAAAATTTATCAATTGCACGTATAATTTTACAGCTTAAACAAACTTATAACAGTTGACTGTTTATTTTATTTTTTTTGAAGTAATAGTTGACTGTTTATTTATGGAAATAATTTGCCCATAACCAATGAATCAATTTAAAGGATCTGAATTAACTATAAAATATACAAGTTAAAAGATTTATAAGGAAAATACAAAACGAACTTACAAGTCACTTGAACTTATTTGTCTCTCTTTCGTACATAAAATTGAAGTAACACCACTTTTTCTCTATAATATACGTCCATATGGAACATTTTGGGGTGGTTACTATAATAAAACCATTTTGTTAGATTTCGTTTTTCTCTTATTTCCGATTTTTCAACGATAGAAATTTATTTTCTATCTTTAATCTTTCGAATAGTCTTTATGCATTGTTCTTCGTATTTTTGCATAAGTCGTGAAAACAAATTTATTCTTTAACATGTATGTGTGAATCAATACAAAAGAAAGGGAATTGCCAAAGGTTGCTGCGCTGAAAGCATCAAGCATCAAGCTGCCACTTGTCAACATTTCCTTTTACTCTTCTTTTATTTTATTTTATAACCGCCACAGCAGCTATGTAACCATCAGATAGTCTATCAACTTTTCGGGCAAGTTCAATGATCCCTTATTTTACAGAATTTTTCAAAATAGGGAATTGCCAAGTTCAATAATTTCTCATATGGCATATCCCAAAAATGGGATCCTTCAAATATGAGGAATGATTAATTCATCATTTTGGGAAATTGAATAAAATAATATTACTTCTTGGCGAATTAAATTAAATAATATTACTTTTTTGTGATTTTGTTAGTTTAATAATAAAATATTATTATTAATTTAAAGTGAATTTGATTTGAGGTATGGAAAATGAAGTAGATGATTGGTAGAAAAAACATTGTAAATCTTGCAATGATGTTTGGAGAATGAAAAATGAGAAAAATGATTGAATTTGCTCTTAATCACCATCTCATAACTCATTTCTTTCTAGCTTACATCCTGTGATCAATTAAAGATAGCAGTTACCTTAACATTTTGTACAAATACCCGAGCCAAAGCTACATTGTTTACTTCACTTGATTGAGATCAAACAACAGATTAACCGTTCCTTTACTTCTCTGCTGTTCTTGGAAATTTACAGAAAGGTTAGCATTCAAATTAATTCCTTTTTTCCTTCATATTTCTCATATTAAACACAGTACTCTGAATATTTGAAATATTACAGTTACCACATATCACATTAACAAGGGAAGATGGACTCCACATCTCAATTAACTCGTGGAAGGAAAATAATTGTTGGGCAAAAAATTTCTCACATTGCTTACAAAGGAACGGAAATCTTGGTATAAAAGGTTGGACAATATCTTCATTTGTATGAAGTCTTTTGGGATTACAACCCAAAAGCAAATCCACAAAGACTCAGACCCAATGTAGACAATTTTACACCATCATGGGAATATGTAGTGTCCCCGAACTTCCACGAGATAAGTATTGACTAGTAAATGAAATATTAGTGATGAACTTAGCAAATCTTCCTTTTGACTTCTTTACATGAAGGTTACAAATGGGTTGGGATTCCAAAACCCGATAAGGATGGAGAATCTCAAATAAAAATCTTTGTCAACCAATGGTGAATTCAAATTTTTTATCGTGGTGTTCATATCTAAACATCAAATATTTCTAAAATATCTAAGTAATTTATATATTCATCAATAAGGTTAATGAAGTACAATGATGAATGTTTTTATTGAACAATAAAATTGTAAAGAAATAGTAGATCTAAATTTATAAAGATATATAGATATTCATTTAAGAATAATTTTTAAGATAAATGTGAAATATTAACACTAATACGAGATATAATGTTCATTTTTAATGGAATCTAAATATAATTTACTATTAAATTTATACCATTTTCTTTAAAAAGCAGGGCCATGGAACCCCACACATTACCATACTTCGCCACTGTTGTCCATTGTGCGGAAATAAAGCTTTTTTAAGTCCTCAAATCCTAGCTTAATGGAGATGTGCACATAACATTCCCAAACTCAATAATTTTAGAATTTAAAATAAAAACTCAACATTACAAAACTCATTCAAAAATTACAAAAATGAAACATACAATAAAAAACTAGAGCATTCAGAAATTATATAAAACATCATTTAACTCATACCGATTAGTAAGCATGTTTTAAATTTAATTGAAACTCATTCAGAAGTGTTTTTTTTAGCTTATTTAGTTATTTTCACTCAATCTATATTTAAACTAATTTTTTTCAAAGTATTTGTGTTAAATAATTTTAGTTATAGTTACTTTAACATGAGATTGCATATTGATTACTCTTAACAGGGAATTAGGTCTGATACATTCCCCACCCCAATGAATTTTCATCGCTGTTTACATGTAACTACAAAATGTTATTAAAACCGTACATAATTTAGTTCGACTTGAAAATTGCATACAATCACAAACTCCGATATGGTTTAATGAAAATATTGGTATGAAAAGAGATGTATATGGTCTATTTAAACTTAAAAAATTGGTAAAATATCAAATTACACACATAAAGATTTTTTTTAATGAAATTTGAGGTCGAGCCATCTTAAAAGCAAAAATTCCAACTTAGTTGTACCCCAACTCGATGGTATTACGTATCAGTAACTTCTATCAATTTAATTGTGACCGCCTAGTAGCTAAATGATGGTAATCTTTCCTTTTTCTAGTTCTAGTTAAATCACATTCAACAATTGCAAAGGGAGCCCTGATTTTTTTTTATCAAAACATAGTATTTAAATAATTTTTAATAAAAAATTTAATTATATAAGAATTAATTAACTTTGATTTTATATCTCACATTCGGATAAACTTAAAAAACATATCATCTGTTTTCATTATTTTATTAAATGGTTATTGTGATTTTTTTTTTCAAAAGCATGCATGGTTTATCAAAGGTTAACAACTGGTTTTTTTTCACAACGTCAAATAGGATAATGTGACAAGGGGTATTATTAAAATTTCAAAATATCGATGTAAATCAAAGCTTAATTTCATTCCCCAGATCAAACCCCGGTGTTTTAATTTTTGCCACATATGTTTTTTCTTCTTCATTCATTCACTTTCCACCTGTAATTCTCAATTTCATCCAATTGCAATTATACTTCAAAAAAGGGATCATTCATCAATGATATGATTAATTTAACCAAAAAAATGAAAAATAAATTCAATTGGAAAGCAAATTAAAGATTCAAACTAGACAAATCGAATCCAAGAGAGCCGCTACATCTCAACAAAACAACTCGATGACGAACTCCTCATACTTTTTTCTTTAAAAACAAACCTGATCTATTACAATAAGAAGAAGACAACGAACATCCTGTAAGTTACAAGTTAATTACCGGCCACCGGAAATTAGAGAACAGAAACATGGGATGAGAAAGAGAACTGAAATCTTAGGCCTTGTTTGGTTCATGGTTTTTTTATAATATGGTATGGTTATAACTTAAATTCACTTGTTTAGTTGTATGGTTATTTTCATGATATGGTTCTCTCACAGGTTTTCATGGTTCCAAGAACCATAAAAATAGAACCACGGATTTAGTGGTTTTTCATGGTTCTCCTTCAAATCAAACTAAATTTTAAAAAAACCATACTATACCATACTATCTATCTAAATACGAAATTTAAAAGAACCATACTGTACCGTACTTTAATGAACCACGGAGAACTATCATCCAAACAAGACCTTAGGTGAGAAGAGAGAATTCTTTTCATTCAGCAATCAACATAATCAAATACCGCAAACTCATGTGCCACTCACCACCTCTCTCTTATCGGTTACAATAAAACGCAGAGCACTGAGACATGCCCTAAAACACACCGTTTCATGCTTGGGCAATAACAAGGGAAAAAACAACGTTTGAAAGACTAAACATGAAAAATGAGAATAGTTTTTCTCATAACACTCACCACACTCTTTTTCTTAAAATACTGTTGATTTTAGTGAGGAGAAAATTTCTCCGGTATCGGGGAAGAAAACTAATGGGCTTCTGTACCGAGTTTTAGATTTGACTTCTTTTCTCCCCTTTCTTCGCAATGCTTTTGAATCAATTTGAAGTTTGAATTCGTATTATTTACTCTGCAATTTTGTTATGCTCATGTTAACTAATTAGAATCAATTTGTTTTTCAAGTTTTGCTTTTACAACTCAACAGCTAACAAATGTCCCAACTTGGTTTGCTCTTTGTTTCTCTGCAATTCCTTGAGGTTTTGGAAGTGAATTTCTCAGTATAGTTAGGCATTCATGAGTGAGTTTAAGAGTTTCATCCGCCCAGTCTAAAATTTGGGTGTTTGGAGACTGCATTAACCAAAACTACGAACATCAAGCTGATTGTTTTGAACCAATTTTTTTCAGCAAAATTTGAAATTATTAATTGATTAGACGCTGATATTGAGTGTTGGAATCATAAGATTGATAATTTTTTTACTATCAAAAAATTGATTTAGAAAATTGGGGAAGATGTTAGCCTTGACCTTGAGGCAACTTCAATGGTTCCTATTTTTTGGAATTCTTCAAAATGAGGAATGAATATGGAGAATAATTAAGTTTTACCATTCCTCATATGTTATATTCCCAAAATATGTTCCCTAATTTGAAGGTAACTCCAACGGTTTCCCATTTTGAGAAATTCCCTGTAATGGAGAATGATCAGGTCCAACCATTCTCCATATGATATACTCTCAAAATGGGATTCTGCAAATATGGGGGATCCATCATTCCCCATTTTGAGGGATTGAATAAAATAATATTACTTTTTGAGGAATCCAATAAAATAGTATTACCTTTTGCTTTTTTATTGCTTTTAGTTTTTGTTTTGTTATTCTTTTTGTTAATTTAATAATAAAATATTATTATTTTAAAGTGAATTTGATTTGGGGAATGGAAAATGAGGAAGATGGTTGGAGAAAAATCACTATAGATCTTGCAAAATGGGGTTTAGAAAATGAAAAATGGGGAAAATGGTTGGGCTAGCTCCGAGAGATTGAATGGAATATTAGTACTTTTCAGGGATTTGAATAATATAGTATTACTTTCTTTCTTTTATTATTTTTTGTTTTTATTTTATTATTTTTTTAGTTTAATAATAAAATATTATTATTTTAAAGCAAAATTGATTTGAGGAATGGAAAGTGGAGTAGATAGTTAGAGGAAAAAACACTGTAGATTCTTCAAAATAGATTTTGAGGAATGAAAAATGAGAGAAATGATTGGACTGCTCTGATTTTGAGATTTTAAAATTCTAATAATATTTCTTACCATGTCATTTTACCTGGCGGTATGAAGAAAAAATCAATCTTTTATCAATGTTTGATAACACATACACGATTTTTTCAAAAAAAGAATTTCATAAAATAATGAAATATAAAGGATGTTTTTAAAGTTACCCTTTACATTTTTATCAATGCAAATCCAATTTATTTGCGTATATTTCCTAAAATTCAAGCCGTTTGGTAAGCATCGCGCAAAATTTGAAACATTGTTCAAAGTGTGTTTTCTTGAATATGACTTAAGTTAATTGTCTCATCTGTAGCACGTGCATGGTTTGCGAGTTCCACGTGTTCCTCCCCCCATTCAATGTATTTGCGATTCGATTTAGTTTTACCATTGTGAATTTTATTCAACAAAAGATTGCGTACTATTATTTCAGTTGATACAAGCTTAGACCAAGTTCTACGGTTGAAAATTTAATTAACATATAAATCATTATACTTTACTTTATACCAAGATGATCCCTGATGTTTATTAATTATGCATCATGCATTTATTACAGAAAGCGCAACATTTGCCTGCAAAATATTGTACGAACAAAAAAATAACAAATTGTTGAAAATTTTCTTTGAAGCTATAAAAATGTTGCTGCGAGTTAATTTTATACGGTGGCGATTATACATGCATTTTGAAAACAACTTTTCTGAATAATTTTAAGTAGATGTATTTAACAACAATTTTTTTTGTTTTGTTGCGAACTATTTGTAATTTGAAACTCTCTCAAGTTCAATTTCAATTTAAGAAGTCATTTTGTAATTTTAACTGTACTCAGCAGTCATCCTTGATAAAAATCAATAATTATTTTCTAAACATTAATAATTTCTTAACAAATACTCTTATTTCAAACTATTTAGCGCTTGTTTGCGATTGCTTTCAATGTCAAAGTTGTTCCACTCATGAACTTTAAAAAAATAACATATTTTGACATTAGATAAAAGATTTTGACTCTTAATACCAAGTAACTAGTTCTAGATTTTTTTTTGTGTACAGCAGCTTGAAAAATCTTGAAAATGAAACTTTTGGGATAATAACTTAGAAAAGTAATTCCAAATAGCCGTTAATTTAAGTTGACTTTAAGTTTTGTAAGAAAGCAAATTTTTGCATTCAGATTTAGATTCCTAATATTATTTATAGAATAATGCTTCTTATAAATCGATTTGGATATATCTTTGGAGTTGATTAAATATGTAAATATATTACACCAAAAAAAGTCTTGTATACTATCTACTTAGTGTAAGATATGATAAAGTTTATAGTTATACATACATGCATTTAAATTCAACTTGTTGACTCTAACAATTACCATTTCTTAGGACAATTTGGATATAAGTGTAATATATTTATCTATTCAATCAACAGGATCATTTTAATATTGTAAATAAAATAATATAGAACCTTTCTATTGACAATAAAATTTAAACATGTTCACGAATTGGGTTACCCGCAAGAGACCGAGCCTGTTTCGATAGGTCAGTTTCGGACACTGATTTTTTAAAAATCTGGTCTAAGCTCGCTGAAGTCTAAAATTTTATACGTCGGATTAGATTTTCATGTACATATACAATCCGTCCGAGTCCGGCCCTACGCATAATTTTATTTATTTATCACACACACATATATTAAATTTATAATTATTTTTAAGCCAAATGCATTAAAACCTCCCTGAAGTTGGCTCAGAAAACCCGATGTCACCTTCAACTTTCAAAATGACTAGTTAGCCCCCTCAACTTGGTAAAAAGGATCAGTTACCCCCCTTAAATTGGCAAAAATGTATCAGTTTGCCCCTTCAATTGCACGTGTCAACTTTTGTTTAAAGAGAGAAAAATCAGAAAAATGATATCTTTGAAAAGTCAAACCAACCAGATTCTGACATGTGGCATTGAGGGGCTAACTGGTAAGGGGGGTAATTGGTCCTTTTTACCAAGTTGAGGGGGGCAACTGATCATTTTGAAAGTTGAGGGTGGCATCGGGCTTTCTGAGCCAACTTCAAGGGGGTCCTGATGTATTAAGCCTTATTTTTAACTTTTATAGTTGATCTTATTAATTTGTATACTTGATTACAATAAATGTTACCGAATATTAAAATTTTTAGGTAAATAATGCAATTATTTTCTCAAAATTTAAACATATTTTATTTTTTTATTAGTTTAGTATAAAAATTTATTAAAAGAAATATTCATGGGCTTCAACCGGGTTTGGGAATGACCTTATAAACACAACTCAGACACGTCGCGAATTCAATGTTCTAAAGTATGGGTTTGAACTGGGTTTGGTTTAATATATTAAGTAAAAAAAAAACCCGCTAAGCTCAGCCAACCCGTCCCCGAACAAGTCTAATACAATTGAATTTAACTTTTTTTTGTCTACAAGTGTTACCATTTTTTAGGATAATTTGGATATATAAGTAACTTTATATTTATGTCTATTTAACCAACATGACACTATTTATCTATTCAACCAGCCTAATATTTATTGTTATTTTTATGTCACAGAAACCTTACAATTTTGCATAAAGATTCGTTCCCCATCGGCTATATAGGAAAAACAGATAATAATTACTATTAATAATATAATTAAACTCAAAACTTAACAAACAAAATGGTATATTAACTTTTATATTTCTAATTTGCACTTATTTTGTTCCATATTAAAAAAAGTTAATTTCATTTATTTTTTTATTATGAATGATAATTTTAATCATTATGTTAATAGATTGATAAGTTTGTATCTACTTTGATGTTAATTTCAAATTTTATTTACTATTAGGGAGTATGAATGTGTTAATTACATTTGGTTATTCCGATCGTGGAGTTGGTCAATGCTATTACACAGTTTAACTTGTATAGATAGATATCCATATCAACATTCTACATTAAGAGTCGTTGATCCGATGTCAAAAATATAAAATTTTAGAGAATTTATGCCTAGAAAAATTATTAAAAAAACAAAAATTAATTTATAAATATTTTGTCTTCATCTACAGTAGCACACGACTATTATTTTTTTTCCTTTAGACTCAATTTGCTCTAACAATTTTCAACGCATTCTTATTTTTTTATAATGGTTTTAATTGATCAAACTCTATGGATTAAAAAAGTAACTATAAATATTGTAAATGCATCTAGGCATCACCTTTATGGTAAAATAAGATAAGGCGACCTAGTTATCTCTGGGTGACAATAAATCAGTCTATGATATAATTAAATTCCGTGAAATCAGACTATATATATATCTAGCTAGCAAAAACAAATTTCTAGACAAAGATTATCAAACTGGATATTAAACAGAATTGTCAATAGCATTGGATTTAGAACTTAACTAGAACACCAGAAGCCTTACTTTGGAATCTGGCGAACTAGTTATTAATATGGAATGGTTGGTACATTTAAAAATACAATTTATGATTAAGGAGTATAAAAAGGATAGATTGATTGACAATAACAATAACAATAACATGGATAACATCAACTATAGGCTTTGATTGGGAGGAGCTTTTTCACAAAATTTCATGGGATGGAAGCTTTTATCCTCTGCTTGGGAGCAAAGTATATCTAGTAAATGATGGAATTTGGAAAGAGAGACGTCATTTCATTTACAACCTTTTGTCCATTTTTTCTTCCCCCCAAATCGATGGGTTTTGAGGGGATGCTTGTATACCTTTACAATATTGACCTTATTCTTATAAATTTGACATAAACATGTCTTGAATAAGGATATTTAAGTAATTTAACTAGAAAATTTCTTTTATTAACCCATCCCTTCTTCCCAAATACAATTTTTTTCAATCCTTTATAATTCTATCATATACCATCCTTTAAATTACTATCCCTTCATTTCCTTTCCTTTATAATTTTTATAAAACTTCCTCCCAATCAAAACCTTAATCACACTCCATTGTACTACATAACTTTTCAACTTCAAAGGTATTTTTGGAATTAACTTAGCGATCCTTTAAAAAATTATAAATAACGATGATATTAATCGAAAGACTTTCATATTCTACGCTTGCTACAACTTCCTCATATACTCTTTATGATGAAGTGATATGTGAAACACATAGGGCTTTCCTGGAAATTTTCGAGACCCTGAACGAAAGATGAAATATAGATACCTTATACAAAACAGAAGTACGTTTTTCATCAACAACTTCATTATTCACTAATAAATAATACGCAAATTCTTAAATTTTATATATACATAATTTTATGTTACCATATTATCATTTGAAAAATTTGGTTATCCGACTACTTAACCCAATTAATGCATGTTCAACTCAAGTATTATAGTTGCTATAATATGCGTCTTGCCCGTTATACCTCCTTTAACATATGTTTCATCGCTTAGTCATATGATACAATTTAAGTTACTAGCGGTAAAATTAAGAATTAATAACCAATGGACAATAGAAAGTGACCAGAGAATTTACAATTCTGATTTCTTAGCATAAAACGATTCATTTTCACCCCATAAAATTTTTAGGTCAAGTATACCTCATGGTAGAAATTCTGACACATTTTACTTTATTTGTAAAGATTTGCCAATCTTTTGGCATATACTAATTAGAAAACCGTATAACTGAACTAAAATTTCGAACAAAGTTGACTTAAATCGTATACATGAGAGTATGAGACCCAAAATAGTAATCATGGAAGATCTTATCATAAATGCTAATTAAATTATGATGCGAGTTGCATACGACAGAAAGTAGTTATTCAATATGATTAAAATATAGATGGCAGAATGCCCAGAAAAAGTACAAATAATTTTTTTTCAAAGAAATTGAGTAGGATCAGGGAAGCTAAGAGTTTTAAATGAAGTGAAACCTCCATCAACTACAAGGTTATGGCCACTTATGTACTTTGCTTCATCTGATGCTAAATACAATGCTGCCTTTGCCACGTCTATTTCCTCACAATATGCTCCTTTTAGTTCCCCTAATCCATTTATTATCTCTACCACCTTTTCCAAACTTAGACTTGGATAGAATTTTGCGATTTGCCCCACCGAAAATGGCGTTGGAATCAGCATCGGCGAAATGCAATTCACCCTTATTCCATCTTTACTCAACTCACTCGCTACTGACTTCACTATTCCCGGAACAGCGAATTTCGATACCGAGTATGGATGCGGGCATACGCCTCCCATTATCCCACATATGCTAGATGTACATAGAATGGTACCGGACCTGACCGGTTTCATAACCCGGGCAGCGTGTTTTATACCGGCTACCATGCCTCGAACATTGACCCGAATCACTTTATCGAACTCATCGAGGTCGAGATCGATGATGCTTGGCGGGAAGGACGGGCCTAGTATGCCCGCGTTGTTGTACATTATATCGAGTTTACCGTATTGGGCCATTGTGAATTCTACAGCATCTTTGACTTGGGCCTCTACTGTGACATCACATTTGAGGAAATGGGCTTTTGGACCTATTTCAGTGGCTGCTTCTTGGCCCAATTTAGAGTCAAAGTCTGCAATGATGACCTGGGCTCCATTTTTGACAAATTCGTGGGCCGTGGCCTTTCCAAGCCCACTTCCGGCTCCTGTTATTAGTGCTACCTTGTCTTCTAACCTGGTTTTAATGCGTGAAAAAAACTTATTTTTATTGTTTATTCTTTTTTATTAGAATATTATAGCCATCAATAATTAGAAATTAGAGTAGAAAACTTTGAATACACAACAGTTTTTTTAGTGAATCGACCAAAGGCTAAAGGATACGTGTTATGATTACTAAGTTAGACTAAAGGAACAATAATAATAATTTTTTTAGGAAAAATTGAAATGTAAAAACAAGAGATTGAAACCGTCATGAGAATTAAAGAGTGATATTAGGAAATGACTAGCCTCTGGTCCAATGGCGAGGAAAAAAATCCTGTCCCCCATTTAAAATATTGCAAAGTGTCATTTTTAATTATATTTTAATAGTTATTAATTTCTCTCTCCTGTTTTTTCAATTTTTATTTCATTAAAAATGAAACTTGTTAATTTTTGAATGGGGGACAGGAATGGGGACAGAGGATTTTTTTCCAGAAGCCCACGCCTCCCTCCTAAAATAGAACAAGAATGTGGAATATCATGTTCAAGTCACAGAGGTTTTATAAAAAAATAAAAAAAATCCATAATACGGAAAAAAGAAGAAGAAGAAGAAAAAGAGTGAGTTTAGGAAGATACCTTGAAGAAGGGACATTGGTGCTATGGAAGTAAGACCTTGTATAGTTGGTCAACTTCAAACCTCTCCTATTATATTGGTTTGATTAAAACAAATATTAGTATATAAATATATACAATTAAAGTACAAAAAGGGAAATTTGTAAGAAAAATAATATAATTATAAGAAATAGAAGACCTGGCTACTGAGGGAAACATGGTGACGATGAAAGACAGAAACAAAGAAAATCTGCAAGTAGAAGAAAAGATGTTGGACAATACAAATTTGAAGAAAGTTGGGGTTTTATGGATGCTTTCCTAACGGAACCTCCGTTACGGGATCCTTTTCTTTTCAAACATACAGTCAACCCAAATCTTTTTCAGTGTACTCAATTATCATTCAGACCTTTGGAATTCAATCTTCAGTATAGTTCAATTTAGTAGTCAAATAAAGTTAATTTATTCTCGTTAAGTCATCTTTAATTTAGTTTTCAGGAATTTAAAAGAACATGTTTATCGTGGTCTATTTTAGAGATACATCAATTACACTTTTATTTTTATTTTATTTAGGAGTATAACAATTATTTTCTGGGTCAGTGACCTTTTTAAATTGGTCACAGTTGTCACTTAATTGAGTGGAGTTAATCACTTAATTACTTAATTGGTCACAGTTGTCACTTAATTGAGTAGAATTAATCACTTAATTTAGTTTCTTCAACTAACCTTTTGGCCAAAACACACAAAAAAATTTTCGTCACGAATGACATAAAAATGCTGTTGAAAGGACAAATTAATTGACTGATAAGGTTAAAAAAATTAGCGTGGAGCTTAAAATCTTAACTATTAAATGGAGCTTGATAGTAACCGAAACTGATTGGAACTTTTGAGTGGAGTTAATCACTTAATTATTCATTGATGCCACAACACTTTCGTCCGTTTCAAGTTTCAATTACCTTAGTTAGACAATACAATTAAAAATCAAAATCTTTAAATTGTTTCAAAATCATTAAATTTGTTAATGAAAAATCCGTATTTTTGGCCACAAAAACAGATTGCTTGTATTTATAGCAAAACTAAGAGTCTCATATGACGAATTTTTGTGTGAAAAACTAACATAGTTGAAAATATTCAAAATTTGTTGTTGTTCGTGCTCAGCGACAAAAAAGTATTTCGATTATTTATGCAAATGGATAAACATATTTTTGTTATTCTAAAAATTATGAAAATAATCTTGTACTTAGTAAATAAATGTCTCCTAAAATTAGCAATTCTTGTAATAAAAACTATTTTATAGTTAAGATGTTATAAACAAATAAGCATTATATTAATTATATTTACTATTTAATCAATACTCACTATACATACTTGCCACCTTTGATTTTCTATCAAAAACTTTGCCTGAAGCTATATTTGCTGTCAAAAAGTGCTATTTCCGGCAATACTCTTATTTGCCAAATGTGTGTTTTAAAAACGCTAAGCATTAGTCGGCTAGATACTCTAAGAGCCTAGGCAAGGACTAGATGGATTAATATTTTTAAGTTTTTAATGATAAATTTAATTGTCACATTAACTTTTATATAATAAAATTAAAAATTAGTGTAGCAACCTTTTTTGAGATTTTGGCGATACTTTTTTTGGTATTCACAACACTTTTCTATACATCGGCAACACATTTCTAGCCTTTGGTGACACGTTTTTTAATTTTGATCACAATGTTCACCTTATCCGCCGGATTATATTAAATTGTAGCGTGTTCCAAAAAGCCCCGACTTAACCACCTTTTAAAACAGATGTGTAAACTATCTATTATTGCTACTAGCTTCAATTTGGTTGCTAAAAGTTAGGATATAATTACAACAATTAATTTTTTAATTACTACTAATTTACTATCACGGCAATTAAAATTTAAAATAAATAAATAATATAATAATAAGTAAAATGTTCATTTGCTCACATTTATGGTTATTAACTAGTATTATCTTTAATGTATATAATTATTAAATAGTACTAAATTTGGTTATTATTAAAATTTCGCCTGGCATATTTGACAAGTTCCGCTCGCCATATGTTCAGTTACTTATTCATAAATGATATTTTTTTATAGATTTAAAGTCATACTTGGAGTCTTTCTTGATGGCATTTGAAATTAAGTGTAAGTTGTACAAATAATTAAGTCAACAAATAATATATTTTCAGATGTTATTAATCTGGTCAAACATTAGATAATGTAAAAAATAATTTAGCAAGTGTATTAAACGGACTTAGAGTTTAGAACAAGTTGTGAATGTACTAACAAACTCAACGTGCTTGGAGGAAACCTGGTAAATACTTTCCCTCCTTGGGAGTTTATTTATGTTTGTTGGATGTTAGATTCATGACTATGTTATTTGCCAACATTTTCATATTGCTTTGATTATTCTTTTTTATGACTTTTTCATTTTGTTCAAGGATAATCGAACATGTATTTTTCGGTCTCCACTTTTAATTAAAAATAAATGAACCAACAATATATCAATTTTTAGAAAACCATATCACACAACAAGAAAACAACACACAAGTGCGTAACAAAACAGTTGTCAAATTAATTAATAAAGCCGTTTGTCAAATGTTAATTTGGATTTAGCGTCGACCATAGAATCTGCTGGTTAGTCATTTTTAAAAATTCCCTTGTTTGTAGGATTGTCCATATATTCCTTAATTGTTTTGAAAAAATTACATCATAAAGTTTTTACTAGTTTTGTAAAATTAACTATTTAATCCCCTCTATTCCATATAGAGAATTTAAAATTTACACAAGATAATAAATTTAATAACAAATATATTAAAAAGGAACTAAATAATGTTTAAAGATGTATGTTTAACTAATTTTTTTTCAATAGTAGAATGTGCATCAAAATTAATTAACGCCGCCTACAAGTTGTTTCATCAATGTTAATTATAAATTTTTGTAAGCTAACAAAATTTCAAACTAGCAGAGTGTTAGGAAACTATAAGATCAAGATTAATATGTCAAGCATGCAAGGATCCGGTCTTTTAAACCTGAATTTTAATATAATTTCTTGAATCAGAACATATCATTTAATACTGGAAATTTTTCAGTGCTTAAAATAAACTATAATGACATTGCAAAGTGAGATCCATTTCCCTAATTAAGTTCCAGAAGGAAAACCAGCTGAAGAACAGTATAATTGTGTACTATCAAGCTCGAGCCTTAGAAAACATAGGTTTTTTGTGGGAAAAAATGAACACTTAACAGAAAGAGGGGTGACAAACACATATTCACAAAGCAAATTTAATTCCAGTCTTATATATTACAAAATTAATCAAACAATTCAATAGTTGTTGCAAAAAGAATAAGAACGACAATTACCCAACAACTTGGACTATATGTATGAAATTTTTGCAATGTCAGAATCAATGTTCCACCAGGAGCCTGTTGGTAATGTGGGATTACTTGGATGAATCTGAATTTGTAAATGATATTATTCGATTGAAACTATTTTAGTGATTCTACCAATTTTTCAACCGGATAAAATCATAATTTTTAAACAAGAACTTCGAATGCAAAATACTGTACGTAATTTTTCGAATCAACAGATATATGACCAATATCAGGTATTTATATTTGTCCAAGAGACAAGTTCAAAAGACATGAATTTTTGAGATTATAAAGGTTTCGAAATACATGACTTTTCGGGAAAAATGCAGGTTCTTGGTAAAAAAACATGACTTTTTTAGGGTAAAAATTGAAAATTTTTCAGTTCAAACTAACCTAGTAGCTCGACCCCAGCCAGGGGCGCACTGCCCTTGACGGAGCTACCCCTGGGATTCCGCCAGGGGCTGCTGCCCCTGCACCCCCGAATCGTGATAGAAACCGAACAAGCATGCACTCCGCACTCTCCCGACTTGTTCATTGATATATAGCAATCGCATTGGTCAATTAGTCAATCTTATTACATTAAAATACTAACAAAATCAATAGTAATTAAACAAGTTATGCAACTGTAAGACCCAACAACTTCTTCTATAAACTGATTTAGTTTTTCTGTCTTTGATGATTTTTTTGTCGTCCCGTTTGCGTTAATACTTAATTATAGATCAAAACAGTGACTGGAGGCAAAGATTTAGCTGAGGTCAAGATCGACTTGCTGAAATCGAGTTTTGATCAACTTATTGAGGTATGCATCTACTCTGATCTTGATATTTGAATATATAAACATGGTACGAAAATATGCAAAGATATTACAGCTTCTGAAAGTTGACAACTTAATTAGTTTAGTTGTGGACCCTTCGTAAATGCATATAATTCAAATTTTGCATTTATAGCCAAATTGAGAGTCTCCTACAGCAAATTTTTGTGTGGAAAAACTAATATAGTAGAAAATATTCAAAACTTATGTATTCACACACACTTATTTGTAAGCATTAGTTATATTTCGTTCTCCATAAAAAAAATTGTCTCCTAACCAATTAGACGCAACTTAATTGGTACACATCTCAAACCATAGGTGTGAGAACCTGAGTTCGAAACTCACCATCTTCAAATTTCACATTTCTTAAAAAAATTGGTCTCCTAAATCTAGCATTTCTTGTAATAACAACTATTTTACACCGAACAACTTTTAAATGTTACTACAACAAACAAACATTAGTTATATTTACTATTTGATCAGTACTCAGTAGTCACTATACATAATTGCCACCCATTTTTTGCTATCAAGAACTTGCTTGAAGCTATATTTGCTGTGAAAAAGGTGCTCTTTGCGGCAATACTCTTTGTTGCCAAAACTATCATATTCTTGGTATTAACAAACAAATTGGCCCTTTTAATACTTTATATGAAGTTGGCCCTTTTGTTGGACTTCAATTATTTTATTGAAATTTCGCCTGCCATGCTAAGGAATAGAAAAAATTCCTAAAAGCAACGCAATAATGCATATTTGACAAACTCAACACAAATTAATAAAAATAACTATTCTTGCCATATTTTCAGTTACGTATTCATAATGTTACTTACTTAATAGATTCAAAGTCATACTTGGAGTCTCGGCCGATGGCATTCAAAAATTAGTCTGCATATTGTACAAGGGAAAAAAGTAAACACCTAATCTATTTAATTAAAAGTTGTTAATTAATAATTAACATTGACTAAAACATTAGATAATGTAAAAGATAATTTAGCAAGTGTATCAAGCGGACTTGGAGTTTAGAACAAGATATGAATGGACCAACAAGATATCAAATAAAAAAACTATATTTACACGAGAAGGGAACAACACTAGTGGATAACAAAACAGTGGTAAAATCAATTAATAAAGAGTTGGTCAAATGTAAATTTGGATTTAGTGACGGATAGAATCCGCTGGTAAGTCATTTTTCGAAAATTCCCTTGAGTGTAGGATTGTCCATATTATAGTAGTCGATTCCCCCATGTATAGTTTTTCTGTTTTGTAAAAGTATTTAATCCCCTCTAATCCATAGTGAGAATTTAAAATAATAGTAATAATAATGATGTGTAATATTACTCCTCCGTCTATTAAATACTGTCGTTTTAGAAGGATTTTGATTCGCTTTTTTATTATCATTTTATATTTTCAATGTGTTTTTTCTCTAAGTTTTACATTTTTACCTCTATTAATTTGTTCACCTTTCAAGGTAATTATATTCCAATCTCCAATAACAAGAGATGATTATAGGAATCAATATTTAAACACTACTCCTCTGGTTCCTAATATTTATCATTTTAGATTTTTCATCAAAACCAATAAGACATTTAATACACTATAAAATGACTATTTTATCCCTTTTACTTTATAATAAAATTCTCTCTCTTCTTAATTACCAACTTATAAATTAATCTACACTTAATCTCTTTCCTAATTAATGCAAGGGTATATTAGAAAAATCTTGCTAAAAATGCATTGATATTTTAAAATGACAAGTATTAGGAACCAAAGTAAAAAGTCTAAAACGATAAATATTAGGAACCGGAGGGAGTAGTAAATTATTTTTATTAAACATATTAATGAAGTCTTGAAAATTGAATAAGACATTTATGAAAGGGTAAATTAATAAATCACCTCATTCAGTTAATTGTTATCTTAAAAACTATGAATTAGTTAAAACAATAATATTTAATTGACGAACCAGTAACTTATTATTTTTCAGTATAGTATGTGCATAACAAATTAATTAACGCCGCCAACACTGTTAACAAAATTTAAAACTTCTCGTACAGAGTGTTAGTAAATTGAAATACTGAGATTAATTTGGGATAATAAATTTGTAAATTTCAATCAATATTAACAATTAATCCAGTTTTAATTGTTTGTGGGACTCATGATGAAGTTAAATTTTAACCATTAAAATTGAATGAATGATTAAAATTAACTAAGATTTACAAATGTATCCTAATTTCGAATCTTTTTCCTTATTTTGGATTACCAAAAAAATAAGGAGTCGCCTATTAAGATGCCTTGCTTTCAGACATGTAATGAGACCGACCTGGTAATTTGCAGTAAAGTTTTACAAAGATATTTTGAAATGGAAGGATTAGATGTATATATTATTTTCTCTGTTATATACAATCCAATATTACAAGTGGCTGAGCACAAAATCAGTATTCCTGGGTAGTCTTCAATCCAGACAATTTTGTATTAAAAGCTCGGTAAGAAAGTATCCCTGGTGGTGTTTATGTGGAGAGAGAGAATACCATTATTGCTTTGAGGTTGTCTTTAGACTACAGAGATATCAAGAATATTTATCATGTGAGTTCTTCTATCCAAACCTTGTGTGATCTCCATAAGGAGAAAATGCAAAATCTGGACAGCTTTCGGTCACAATACTCAAAGCAGTCCAAGGTGGTCTGTCCGCAAAAACACCACTGTCATTTTTGGAAATTTTCTTTGGCTATACTTCAGGAAAAGAAAAAACCGGCCGAAATGGAGTAGCATCTCCGAGGGCTTTGAGAGGAAGAACACCAATCTCTAGAAGGTTTTTAAATATGGCAGCTTTGGGGACGATGGTGGTTGTTTCAGTTTTCTGTTTCCTTTTTTATTTCGAATGTAATAATCAAAAGTAAAAAAATTTTAGAAAACTTGACACTTAGGTACTGGACAGAAACTTTTCTTCGACAAATGTCCGGACCTATTTTTTCACCTTTTTCTTCTAATTTTCGAAATTCAAAACAAGCAATTTCCATCCCATCATAACAACCAATTAACTAGTTTAGCACCACAAATATGAGCAATTTATTAAATGGAATGCTGAAACGAGTTGCATATATACATCAAAACTCAAGGAAGCAAATTCAAGCAAAAGGGCTATATAGCTAACGAAATCCAAATACATTTTCACATCAGTTCATGAGAATCTGATAGAATTGGCCGCCTTCTCAAATCAATCAACGCAAATTTCTTACTTGTAACTTTGCTTCAAGTTGAAAACAATTAAAGAATACCAAGTCCGGTTTTACCTGTAACTGTTATTTGACTCTCATGCACTTGTAGAGAACCTCAGCAATTTTCTTGTACATATGCCGCTTAAGATACATTCTTTCCACCTTCTTCTTTGCCTTGATCCCCATTTGCCCCCTCAAAGATGGATTCTTTAGCAAAAAGTTGATATTTTGGGCAAGAACACGAGTTCCCGGATGGCCCACTGGGTGCAGAAACCCCGTTACATTGTGCTCCACTATTTCTTTTGTCCCTCCCGCATCTGTTCCAAGCACCTGCATCATATAAACAGAAGAAAAAATTCAATGAAAATAATCAGCATAGGCTATAGCTGTGACACGCTTCTAATTTTTTTAAATTCGGGAATAAAGTTTTACGTGATAGTAGCAACTAATGATGTCTATGCTAAGAATGTAAAACCAAGGAGAGATGACTTACTGGAAGGCCAAATGCCATAGCTTCAATTGTTACTCTCCCAAAAGTTTCTCCAAGCCCCTGTATGTTAACCGAAACATTACAATTTGCTTCTATGATAGTAACGGGAAATTGGGAATTGTCACCAGGCATAGAGGAAGAAAGCGGAAACTGTATACTTGAAATGTTCAACATTATGGATTTCCAGGTTTTTTTTCCATTGGAAGATGAAAATCGATGCAATGCATTTAAATCCTCAATATATATAGATAGTCATCAAAGTTTTTTACTCTTAATTCTAGAATGAAGTGCTGAACAGCAAGATATGCAATTCTTCTTACACTTTTGAAGCAATATATACATCTTCGCCCAATCCATACAGGTACATCCTTAACACAAAGTACAACATGTATTACACTGTTGAAGACATTTGAATGATAAGTGGCATTTCTTCTGTAGTTAAAACCACAATTTCTCAAAGTTCTAATCTAATACGTTAACAAGGCGCCCAGCAAAGAAAAATGTAAAAAAGAAGGGACAAACTATTCACAAGCCATCAAAAAAATTATTAGTATTACGTATTTTGCTTTCATGCATGACGCTATTTGTAGTAAGGTATAAATTAAAGTCATCTCAAAACATTCATGGGAAGATTTCCGAGTCTTCAAGATTATAAAAAGAAACAGCAACAGGAAAAAAGGCATAGAAAATAAATATTATACAAGTTAGCCAGAATCCTCTCTCTGCACCATGAAATGAAGATGAAGATTTATCAATGTATATTGTATCCTATGGCTTGGTTCTAGTTATGTATAACATAGAAAATATGAACATAAATTAGTAGAAAATACCTGGGAGTTCATAACATAAATATCCGCTGCAGAGTATAGTGAAGCGACACGAGTGGTTGATGGCGTCCACATCACTGATTTGGACAAGTTTGAGTGCTGGGATATGAATCTGAGCATCTCCTTCACATAAGGCACCTTGTTACTTTTAGATCCAACAGAACCAATCAGAACCTTAAGATTCTGCTTTGGTTCTGCACCAACATTGGACACCATTTTATTTCTTCTGCGTCTTCTGATTAAGAGCCGAGATAGCCGCGAGACATTCTTCTTAGGCTCAGTTGACCTTACGGATAACTTGCCATTTGAAGAATCTCCCGACTCCTGTAACAAGGCTCTTAAATGATTTTTCTCAGCCAAGGTTGATCTATCCACTGAAGTTTTCAGTTGTTGCAAAGGCTGTCCTTCAATCACCATCTGTGCTGATTCCAGAAGTAATAGTTGACCCTTTCCAGCATTTATACTGCTGAGAGAAATCATAAGCACATCATTGTCGGTCAAGTTCATTTCTTTTCTGACTGAATCTCGTAACAATTGCCTCCTCTCCTGCATCTTCTCAGGGGAAGTAATTGGGGTGTTCAGTGAACAGGAAATTCCAGCAACAAATGCTAGCTCGTCAGTAATAGAAAGCGGAATTATTGCAGGCGGAGATCTCAATTTTATATTTTCTTCCCCGCACCAAGAAAGCCACTGTTTAGTCTGAGACTCAGAAAGAAAGGCCAGCATCTTAACCCGATTGAGGACTATTTTTGCCCGATCGAAGTACTCACGTCGATTTTCCATTATCCACCAAACAATTTGACTTCCACCAGCAGGGAAACGAGTCATATATTGATCTGAAATCAGAACAGATCATTTAATATTGGAGTTTTTTCAGTACTTAAAATAAACTATAATGACATTGCAAAGTGAGATCTAATTCCCTAATTAAATTTCAGAAGGAAAACCTGCTGAACAACAGTATAATTGTGTACTATCAAGCCTCGTGCTTTAGAAAACATAAGTTTTGAGTGTGAAAAAGTGAAGATATAAAAGAAAGAGAACTGACAAACATAGGTTCAGTAAGGAAACAAATGAAGAATGGGCAAAACTAATATATCATTTGAATCATAGTACCAAACTCCATGCTCTCCCAAATTTTCTTCTATAAATTAAGTTCAAGGGAAATGGAAAGATGCTATAGAGGCTTCATGTTTAGCCAGGATAAACAATAATATGCAAATGACATGTTATATTCCTGATTTATACAATATTTATTTAAATTATACAATTGACTCACAAAAGTCAAACGAGTATAGTTCCAATCTGGAGCAGATGTCTCATCCAGTAACAGAAATAGCACCAAATGATTACCCAATAGGCCAGTGGAGCTATGTAGATAATAGGAGATAGAGAGCATAGAACATGCCGTTAGCTTAACAGATCAAAAGGACAAGTTTACGGATTATAACTCCCCAACATTAATATACTAAATTCGACTATACGTACGAAATTTCTGCTGTACCAGAATCCATGTTCCACCAGGTACCAATAGTAATTAAACAAGTAAAGCAGCTATAAGACCAATAAGCATAAGATTTTAGGTGAATTCTTGTAAATGCAAGTAATGAAAATTGCAGCAATTCAAAATATAACCATTAAGTAGCAGCAAGAATCCATAACAGACCTCTCTAGCATATATCCATGAATTTTGTTCCACAGCCTCTAAAACCACATAGTGTAGTAACTGGTTCTTACCTATCCATGATGCACAGACTGCAGATCCTGCAATCACAAGGTCCGCCTTCATGGCAGTCTTGAAGCTGAGGTCAGCTTTGTCCTCGACCACTTTGATTCTTCTCCTAGCTAGCTCTGACATCAAACCACCCTTTTTGCTAAGAACTACGGCAGAAACTGTGGCTCCACAACTCAAAAATTCTGTTGCCAACTCCATCATCGAAAGTGGGGCCCCAGTCATTGAGAGCTCATGGAATATCAACACAAATTTCCTAGACCAAACAAGACGAGCAAATTCCCCCTTCCTATTGCAGGTTCCTGTACGCTTTTCTGGACTCCATTCTAGAATTCTCTCTTCTGTGGACCCAAAAGGACCTACAAGAAATCCGTAAGAGGAATTTTTCTGAGGAATGTCTGGTTCTTGCACCTCTACAGCATCATTTTCAGCCTCAACAGTAGTCTTCTTTTTATTACGAGACTTACTCCGTAGCCTGCGACCTGATCTCTTACTCTTTTTCTTAGTAGTTGAAACTTTTTTCTTACTTGAAGGAACTTTAGTTTCCTTCTCAATCAGAACCACACCCATTTCTGTAGCATTCTCAAGCAGAGCTTTACTAGAACTTTTATTCATAGCCAAAGAGCTATCATTAGCAAGCAAATCTCGTCTTGTGTTCTGTTTGGTGTCTGAAACCTCATCATTAGTTTGTCCTCCAAACCCTAGAAATTCATCCTTGTTATCACCATGAGCCCACCTGGACTGGACACAAAACCCCAGATAAGCCCAGAGAGTAATGAGAAGTAACCAATAGACCAGTCGACTACTCCTAAACCATTGCATGGAACCTCCAATACTTCTACCCTCTCTCCGTGGAGTTCGGCTGGAGTGCAACCTCCTAAATGAGGGAGAGTTCTTAGGAGTTGACCTCCCTGACATTGTAGACTTAAAACTGCCATTGGGCCTTAATGGTGATTGCCGAACAACATTAACATGTAAATCTCCCCTGTTTATCACTTCCTCCATTTGCTTGTTCAACTATGTATTACCACAGTATGTAGTCTTGTCAGCATTACTAGAATGATATCTTTATAAGCTAAAATTGTTTAGATCTGAGGCACTTCAACAGGTCTGAAATTGCTCTTCAGAATTACCTGAAATTTACCAATGTCTTACATTAATTGCAAAGAAGCAATAAACATAATTCTTTTCTGTTGTTTAGGAAATCATCATAGGATATTATCTAAGAATTTCAGTCTTACATCATTTTTCATGGTGCTTTGCGAACCAAAAATAAGTCTAAATACTAGCAAACACAATTTAAAGTAAAAAATAAGCATGCTACTTTCTTCAAGGCTGCTCATAAAATATGGAATAACTAGTGACATTTTCTAACATGCATCTCTTCCAATTTTGTAACAAGTTCTCTTTCTTATTCGGTGCACTACCAAATAGAGCGATAGTAAAACAAGAATTTTAATCAGCAGCATAGTCAAAATCTTGAAAAATTCGTTTGTGTGCATTCCTATCTGCGCGTGAAGCTGTAGCAAATCAGCAATTAGAAAAATCAGACTCAATTACTTAAAGATAGTAGGATCCCTCATTATGATCTAAGCCCTTTGAATCAGAATTTCTTTCAGCTTCGCCATTTTCTTATGCAACCAAACATAGCACACATTTTTCTCCAGATAGTCAGCAAGAAACGAAATTAACATTCATAGGCAGCTTCTTGACTAGAATAAAATGCAAGAACAATAAGAATATCAATGAAGAAAACCTAAGATGAGAAAATTGCAAATGACAAAATGCTACAGGTAAAGTAAAAGGTAGAAAATCAAGTAAACATTCTAGTCAAAAGAGTCAGTCAAAGGACTTACGTTTGATCTTTTTGAGTAAGAAACTGAAGATCTCTCTTCTTTCAAGATTTCCGCGAAGAGCTTTACAGAGAAGTAGCAGAGTAAAGAAAGAGAGGCCTTAGAGTTTGTTACTTCTTTTTTCTTCTTTTTGTTAATGATAGAAGAAATATGCCCCGAAGTATGAATTTTGTTGAGGAAGACGGATTGCACGTGCCAGTCACACATGTGACCTGGAAATCGGATTTGATTCCGTACGGCGCCAACACCTTGGTAATGGTGCTCTTCACGGACGTGGCTAAATTCCATGGCAGATACCGGTCCCAGATTTAGAGGGTTTTGTATGCTGAGTTGGTGCTGTCCTTACTGTGCTGTCGGTTGGTCACCCAAGTTGAATTCAGCCGTTGATCTATTGAGTAGACCTTATCAGAAACCGTCCATTATGAAGCACTATGATTGATACCTATGATGAACGACAAGTGATCATAGCAGTTGTGTGATGTGTGAATATACTATATTAACAAGTTGGAAAACAATAATTGGTAGGTAACGACTCTTTTTCAGTGAAACTAATTAAAAATAAACTCCACATTAGTCATGGTAAATCCAATTTACAAAAAATATCCCTCCGTCTACAAAATATTATCATTAATATTATCATTTTAGAGGGATTTCGTTATCTCTTTTTTATTGTCATTTTATATTTCCAAGATGTTTTTTTTCCAAATTTTCCATTTCTACCCCTATTAATTTGTTCAACTTCCAAGATAATTATATTCTAATCTCCAATAACAAGAGAAGACTATAGGTCAAATTGTTTTTATTGAACATATTAATAATCTTGAAAATTGAATTGAACATTTATGAAAGGGTAAACTAGTAAATCATCTCATTCGGTTAGCTGTTATATTAAAAATCGTGAATTAGTTAAAACGACAATATTTAGTAGAAGGAGGGAGTATTAATTATTACTACCCTTGAAATGACAATTTTCATGTATTATCAAAGAAAAAAAAAAGCCTAATGCATCAACACCCCCTAAACTTGGTTCAGAAAATCACCCTTAACTTTTAAAAGGTTCATATACGTCCTTAAATTGGCAATTTCGAACCAGTTAGCCCCATCAATGTCACGTGTTAGAATCTGGCTAGTTTGACTTTTTAAAGATGTCATTTTTCTTATTTTTCTCTCTCCAACCAGAAGTTGACACATGACATTGATACATTTTTGTCAAGTTAAGGGGATAACTGGACTTTTTGAAAGTTGAGGGTAACATCTAATTTTTAGAACCAATTTTAGGAGGGTGTTATGCATTTGATCATGAAAAAATTAAAATAAATTTCAAAAAGTAAAGTATAAAATATTTTAGTAATAACTCATTGAATAATTGTTTTCAATTTTTTTAAAATTTAACAACAATTTCAAGGTGTGAGTTATACAAAACTTAAACTTACTTAACTGTCTATCGTCATTAGATCAATCATCTAACCATTGATTCAATGACAATAAGGGGTAAATTAGCAACAAGTGTTTTCAAGAGTTTTCATTATTTATATTTTTTCATTAAAATTTCAAGGGGTAAATTTCAATAGTTTGTTTACAAGTGTTTTCATTATTTATATTTTTTCATAAAAATTTTCAACACGTGAAAAGATTAAGTACCGGTTAAAACTAAATCAAACAGACAATTAAAGAGTTAAGTTAACAAATAATTTATGATATTTATATGTACAGATTTTATAATTGTCTCGATGGCTATAAATGAGTCGAGTCGCTTATGAGCGGTTTAGTATTCGTATCTATAAACACCCAACTCGGCCTGATTTGTAAATGGGTTGTTCATGAATAAGTTCCCAAAGCTCAGTTCGAGTCAAACTTGAACAAACCATGAGGCAATGCTTAGCTCGAAAGTCTGAGCAAGCTTGATCAGAAATTGAAGAACATGTTCACAAACTGAAAATTAGCTTACGACCGAATTTGTATGTTCCCAAATCATGTTATTTCAATTCAATTCAGTTCAACAATGCACATTAGTCAATTCAGTTCAACATCTGATAGCTTAAAAAGCACTTGTCAACACAATACATGGTAGTCATGCAAAAAGACTCGATACAAAGTTCCGTTCGTCAACGTAAAAGGAAAAAAACTCAAACATTTACCACTACTATAAATAGGAAAACTCAAACATCTACTACTACTATAATTAGGAAAACTCAAAGGACACCATGCAAACAGCTTCCGCACAATAGTTCTCGTTCTTTTTCCGATTAGTTTTACTATATAGTCTTGGAGAAGCCTGAAAGCAAACATTTCTCTCAAGCTTCACTAAAAAACCAAGCCACAAGACAACCTGACAACCACCAAACATCAAGGGCAACGTAAAAAAAAAGCACTACATGCTTTGACAAAAACTATTAAATATATTAAAGACTTTATTTCTCTAAGGCTCGTACCGCACATTTAAACAAGAAACCACTACTCCTCAAGCCACAATTATGTTCCCAGTTCGACTGCAGCCTGAGCAGGTGTTTTGTTACGTACAACTGCAAGCAGTAGAAGAATACCGATAATAAATACAAGGAAAAAATTGCAGCATTCAATATATGTATTATAAGTATATCACCTAAAATATCTTGGAGCATAAAGCGGCCCAAAGCGCTCCAGAAAAAAAGCTGGAGAACACAAGAGGGCCTGATCGTTGCAGCATTCAAGGAACTTGACTTGGCCTTTATCTGCTTATTCCAACATGATCGATCCCTTTTATTTAAGCACTTGTACTTGGCTGCTTGAAATCCATCTCTGAGTATCTGCATGGCCGGATAAGGATGTTAGTTTGAAAACTGAGAATCATGTAATAAAGAAACAAAAGGAGCGATCTTGGCAAAATTTCTCTTGCCTCCGAGGCTTTTGTCTTTGCCCAAACTCATCATTCACAAGCTCTGCACAAATAAAAACGAAGCTTGCATGTGAGAGCAGAACAGGAAAAATGAACAATTAAAATGAACTAAATGGCAAAACTGCGTATACCAGGTCTGTGGGAATATTCATCATTGGACTTGTTAGTATTATTCTCCTTGCTGCAAAAAAATAATTAGTAAAACATAAAACAATGATATGACATGGAGAGGCAATAGTATGAAAATGGATCATTCATGAAAGCAATAAGGCCTAAAAGAATGGCAAAACTACATTAAAAACTAGAGACAGAATTTCCAAACCAAATAGTTGCATACATCAGTTAAAACGTAAAAGCAATTGGGGGAGATCATAACTCTCCAATATAAACACCAGCAACAGCAATATCATTAAAGCTGCCAAAAAGATAGAACAAAAGCAGAGCTGGAAAACTTAAGGCTAACATCTGGACTGAGTGGCTGCCTAGAAAGAGTTACTGATTATCCATAGGCAATGCAAGATACCAAATATCAAATGGTTTAAAAGACTGTAAATAGCAATATAAGAGCATTATTCACATAAAACAAATGCATCTGCCATATCTAAACTCGTGATCACAATCATGGAGAGGATAAGAATACTAAAGAACAAGGGAGGCAAAATGATAGATACAAAAAAAACCTTGAAGAACCAACAGAAGATGTCTGTCCTGCTGGGCGAGGATGATATGAACCATCAACAGCAATGTAAGGTGGACAGTAAGAGGCCCCTAAAGCGCCTGCAGCACCAGCTAAAACTGGCAGCCTACAAACATAAACATCAGCAATCAGCAATCATATCAGAAATTATAAAAATCAACTTAAAATAGTTAAGAAAAAAATGTACTTAAACAATTCACTTTTAGATGTTAGCCATACAATAAAAAAAGATGAGATTTGGGTGCATAATTAGCTCAATATAGTTTAAAGGAGTGACAGGAACAAAAGAATCAGGCTGATCAAATAATGAAAGAAGAGAGAATAAACTGGTCACTTTCATTGCACAAAAGCCTGTCACTAACAGAAAGGTGTGTTATCTAAATTACAATGATACAAAAAGAAGGAACAATGAAGTATACCATGTCATTTCAGAATTTCCTATGCCCAGCTGAGGCTGACCAACATATCCAGGAAATGCCATGCCAACAGCAGGAACTCCAAGACCACCCGGGTGCTGGCCCCCAAATTGCATTACTGTTATTCAAAAACCCACCATTAGAGACAATCCAAAGGATAAAAAAAAATACTAGTAATGTAGCCTTGCCCATGCAATGCATATAAAATAACAAAATCTATTTCCTTCACCATTAAAATCAACCAAAATAAACAAAACGAGTAAGATAATGCCAAATTAGTATCATGAACTGTGTCTTCCAGTAGTTTCAGAAATTTCTATAGTTTGGTCAGAAAACTCTTACCTGGCAGGAAAGCTGGAGTTCTGGGAAAATTTGGATCACCCTGACTAACAGCTATGTTCCCTGCAGCTCCACCATACACAAAAGAGCCTCTCCCACTTCCTTGAATACCTCCTTTTCCCTTTCCAACCAATGCACCTCTAGATTTACCTGATTCTGAACTAGTTTCCACATCTGCAGGTTCGTAAGAATTAACAGACAACGACGTTTTTGGAGGTGAAGAAGCTTGAGATCCACTACCAGAGCGTTGGCCCAATTGCTGCCCAGAAGACTGAACACGATTTTGAGCAGGATTCCGCTGAGCAGACGAGACCCTGTTAGCTTGATTTTGCATAGGAGTTGGCTGATAAGACATTTGTGCTGTCACGGAAACTCCCCTTCCTTGAGTTCTAGACTGAGAAATTTGCATATTGTTCGACTTCCCGGCATTTGAACTAACCGAATCATCAATGTAAAGCTTGTCCATGCCAACAGAATCAGCAATAGCCTTCCCCCGCATCATTCCACTAGTTTGCTGACCAGAGAAACTCTCATCCACAGCAGCAGTGTGACGATTCCTACTTGTACTTCCAGTTTGTACATCCCTGTTCTGAGAAAAATTCATGTCTTTGGTAGAAGCCCCCGAAGGATAAAATGGAGGAGAAGCAGAACTCAAGCTGGAATTCTTTCTTGCAGGAAGCACTTGATCAGAATCTGCGTTCTGTGTGTGTGAAGTTCTATCAAATGAGTTCTCAGGCTGCTTGTGTGGTGTTGGAGGAGCCTGGCCGCTTCTCTTCCATCGATTTTCGTACTTTCTGGGTCCTCTGCCTCTCACACCTTTTGGTGGTGGTGCCTGGTTTGCAATTTCGTCATTGCTGAATGTTTTGCCCTTGTTCCTCCTCGCATATCCACGGTCTGGACCTTGATTTTTCCCACCACGACCTTGATATTGTCCTTTAAAACCCCGCCTTCCCTGAAGTTGATTTTCCAAGGAATATTAAAAATAAGAGGAAAAACATAGAAAATTATTGGGATAAAGTAAAATGTGGATACCGAATTTTCACCTGTTCATAAGGCCTTTCCTGCAAACTCATCTCCTCAAACTTGTCATGTCCCCATTTCTTATCATCTTTGGACTCCCACAGCTTTCTCCCTCCATATGTTTTCCTATAGAGGTTTCAAATTTACTCGGTTAAAAAAATAATACCGGGAAACCACAGCAGTGGCTTTCTAAAAAAAATGCAATTTTTACCAAAACAAAATGAAAGAAAAGAAGAGCATAGCACAAGAACATAGCATTAGCAACTTCCTGATCAGATAATGACACAAAAGCTAGCAGAAGAGAACAACAAATTTGTGCAATGATTGTTTCCTGTTTACCTTTCCATTAACATGTCATTTTAAGCTTTGTATCAAAATAAGGTCATAGGTCTCTTAACCACAAAGATAACCAGGAAGGGGTCAAGAAAAAAACAAATAGGTCGAAACGGTACAGACTCTGCATTTAAGAGCATTTTAGGAGATAATCAGATTGTAATTAAGAGCATTTTTAGAGATCATCAGATTGAAAATCAACATAAATTTCTCATTCAAATAGAGACGAAATCCAACCCAACTAAAGTAACTAAGATACAAAATCTCTTTCTTGATAAAATCAATTTAAAAGGTAACCTCTATGAACAAAAACACAAAATCCAAATATAGCAAGATACATAACATGTATAGAATAAATTTTGGTCATGAATACAAAAACAGAATACCAGGCTATACAAAAAGAAAAAAGATACCATTTCAAGACATTCCCAAAGATAATAAATTCTCATCAGATCAGTAAAAGAAAAATTAGATAATCAATAAAATTAGCATTAACAAAAAGGCAAGCACCATATTAGTTCCAAGACAATGTACACAGCATCCAGACTAGAAACACGTTCATTAAACTAACAACTAACCAATGCAGCCTTAAAAAACAGCAAAACAAACATACACTAGCATGAATAGGTAAATGCTAATACAGTAATACAACGATACCTGTGCCGAGCAACAGCATTGTCTCTAAAACGATCATCATGCATGTAAAACGCCCCAGCAGTGGGAACTGAAAAAGGCTCGACCTCCTTTTTTCCTTCTTCACCCTCTTCTTCTTCTTCCCCATCCTGCAAATTATCATCCATTGTTGTAGCAACAACTCCATCCTCCACTTTCCTTGCATCTAATTCGCCCTGCTTCAAATCCACCCCACCATCGATTTCTCTATCCGTGTTCCCTTCTTTTCCTCTCACAAAACCATCCATTCCATTCTGTTCCTCGTCGTAGTAAACTCCGTCTTCTACTTCGTAAACCTCTTCCTCTTCAAATTCCTCGTCCTCGTAATCATAATCTGCAGCCCCACCTTGTCCATCAGACTCGTCGGAGTAAATGGGAGCCCTGCGATCCATTCTAGATTTCTCCTCCGCTTCGCACTCTTCATCGTCACTCGAAGCTTCACGCCTCCTCATTCCTAAAAGGCGCTTTTCCTCTTCGGGATCACTCTCATATTCAACATCTTCCTCCCCCGACTTTGTCATTGCAACAAATTCGGAAAGGCTTACAGGCAATTCAGAGTTAAATCAGGAATCAGATAAACCGAGCATAAAAATCGAAGGAACTTCACTTTCTTGCCAATTGTAGAAACTCTAATTAAAGAAACGGGCAAAAATTAGCATAAGCCTTAACAAATCACAGTGTCCTGAAACCCTAACTTTCTCTGAAACCAAAGTAAGAAATCAACGATCAACAAAAACCAGAAAAACCTAAAATTGAAAATTTCAGTAAACGCCAATTCGAAATTATAAAAGCAATCGAAACCAAAAATCTCAAAAATCGGAACCGATTTCTGATACTTGATTTTCAGAGAGAGATTGAGATTTTTGTGTCTGCGTCGTAAATATAATAGAAAACAAAAGAGGCAGAGAGAAACAAAGAGGCCTGCCTGTTATAATTAGGATTAGGGATAAAGAGGAATATAGTATTTCATATGAGGGTATTTTAGGATATGAAAAAAGAGGTGTAAGATTCAGACTGGTCAGTTAAGCACGTGATATGAATAAGGTCATATGTTGATTTGAAGACGTAAGACTTGCTGACGTTGTAAAGTCACATGTAGACTCTGCAAGCTCTGCTGCTAAAGTAAACCACTGCAACCTAACTGTACCACAGCAACCATTAGGGTAATGCCACGTAGGTGTTGCAAAAAATTTCAGGTTCAGCCTTTCACTACTACACTACAATGCAAAAACTAGAAGGCTGTGTGTTATTAACTTATTATTACTTTCATTGTTTTTGTTATTTACTTATTGGCATTTGCATCATATATCTTATTCAGAGAATTCTCATTCCGGAATAGATGAAAGATCCAATTTTGATACATTATGTATGATATGACATACAAAAATAAAAAAACTATTATAGAATGATAGCTTTATTTTTATTTTTCTACTAATACACATATTAACAAGTTTATATAATTTATCAATATGTTAAATTAAACGGTAGAAAAAACAATGAACCCAATAACAGACATATATTGAAAAGGTAACGTAAGTACACAGTGAAAGGAATTGAGGTAAGGTCATGTTTTCTTCACCTTCAATTTGGTTCGATTCAGTTCAGTTCAGGTCCATTAATTTTAAAGTTACTAATAATTATGTAATTAATACTTAAATAAAAAAAATAGTAATTATAACAATCAATAACAACGAAAATAAAAAAAACTAATATAGGTTAATAATTATTAAATAATGTGGTTAACATTAACTTTAAATATAATGATAATAATTTAAATAATAATAATTAATAGTGTTATAAGAATAATAATATAATTAATGTAACTACAATATAGTAATATTTGAAATTATAATCATAATATTGATTTATTTAAAAATGTGATATGTAACAATAACACATGATTATTTATTAATTTAAAATTTAATACTTTTTTTGTAATTCAATAATAGGAGATAATTTTAATCCAAACTGTAAATAATATAATAACTATTATTTATTCATGTAATTGTAACAATAATTATTATTTGAATAACAAAAATTTAATTAAATGATTTTACGTATTATAATAATTTTTTTGTTATTAATGTAATTAAAACTATTTTATTCATCATTTTATATATGTAGTTTTTAATATTACTATTTTTAAAGATTGGTATTAATAATTTATTGTTTTCAAATATTTATTAGTTTTTTATTAATTTAATAATTAGTATATTGTTATTAAATTCAATTAAGTTCAGGTTCATAAGTTCAGTTTGGTTTGATTCAGTTCAGTTCAAATCCATTAAGTTCAGTTAAATTTAGTTCAGTTCAGGTTTTAATTAAAAAGAACAGGGCTTAACTTGACATGTTCAAATATATTCTTCTTTAATGTAAAATAATTTAATATTACGATTAGGTTAATGATTAAAATTGAATTCGTAATCTCTAGAGGTCTTAAAATCTCACAAATATGGGATGCCTATGATAGAAATTTCTATTTGAATTTATTGTAAATACAATTGCTTACTTTTTTTTAAATAAAGATTTAGTAAAATAGTTTTATAAAATTGTTAAAATCATTAATGCACACTAAAGTGTTTGCTATGTATTAAAATTAAAATTTATATTTAAAGTGTGTTGTATGTATAAAAAACGAGTTGTATCAAGATGGTTTGGAAGAATTTAAAATTAAATTGAAATTTTGTTTATGAAATTTAGTATAGGAAATGGAATATAACAATACATGTTTTTCAGCAATGTTTTTCCTTCAAATCTTGCTTTTTCATGCGCAACCAATGGAAAGGTAATTGATACAGAAAAGTATTAGTTCCATTTTGAGAGAATTAAACTAATTTCGTGTCTAAATTTACTATGTGTATTATAGTCAATTACAGTGTGAATACATGCCCGTTTTTTAAATTTTCAATATATTTTTATTTAACTCTTTATTGACGACTTAGGATGTATTCTAAATTTCTAATGCACTTTAAACCTCAATAAGTTATATCTGAGATAATTTTAATGTGAACGTCCAACAGCTAGATTAAATCTACCTACGTAGTATTGGAAAATGTTAGATCTTACAGATTCCAAAAATATGTAAAAATACCAAAAATATTTCAACATTAGGGGTCTGTTTGTTTGCAAGAAAATATTATGTAAGCGAAAATATTGTGCAGGGGAAAATATTTTTCAAGAAAATAAAATATTTTCATATATTTGATTACAACACTGAAAATTATTTTCAAGTGTTCGGTTGCAAAGATGTACAATATTTCCCCATAACAAATTTTTATATATCATTAGAACAATATAAAAATTTATGTTAAAAACATAACACATCATCGATCAGTACATAGTTTTTGGTGTTTGACTGCAGAGTTATGTATTAATGTATATGAATTCATACTCATGATATAAAACATTGAAAATTGATATTGGAACTCTAATTTTGTAATTTGATTAGTTATTATATCATATGTTAAATAATTTTTTTTTAATTATTAAAATTTACTCTAGTGGCAGAGCTGATGCAATTTGATTGTGAATAAAACATTAGAAAGAATGAGATTGAAAAGTGAGGGGCAGTGATTTCTGTAATTAGCGGCATCCATAATATACGCTACGTCATTTGAAGCTTTGTTTTTGTCATAGGAAAATGTTTTCCCTGCTTTTATTTGGGAAAACATTTTCCAATAATTGTTAAGGTATTTTCAAGTTGATCATTGAAAGTTTTCCTTTCACTTATTTTATAATTAAAATAAATATAGGAAAACTTGAAAAACATTTTTCTGTAAAATATTAGACTACAAACAAAAAAGGCCTAGAGAAATAGAGATTTTCTTATTAATAAATTGTAACTACACTTTTTTCTTCGATATTGTTATTAAGAAAGTTTCGAATTGTAACACATTTAAAATTGTTACAAACAAGGCATACATAAATAAGTTATAGGTAGGAATTTATAAGTTCTTTAAAATCAACTAATTATCATTGTTATTGTCGCACTTATCATAACAAAAGCTTACATTAAATCCGACTTGTTGGAATTCCTCAACGCTTTGAAGTTGTTTCCCATTATCTGCAACATCAACGGAAACTCATCCATCACTACTAGTAGGGATATATCTCATTATTACAATACACCTAATCCAACAAACCGGGGAATGGTCAATTTTTTTATATTTTTGGAAATAATATAAAACATCAAGTATAGAATGCATAACCGCCTCAGATTCTAAATGCATGCAGTGTTCTATAAAATTACGTTTGCCCCACATAAGCTGATTATTAAATCATGAAAGTATATTCCAACAAAAACAAAAGACCAGTTTACCATTTTCTATTATGAAGTTTTAAAATTTTGAATAAAAACATTATATATACAGGTTCATGGTGTGGGTTCCCGTTGGACCAGAACCCACCCCATGAATGACGGAATTAGACGACTAGGGGGCGTCTCAAGCCTAGTTTTTAGAGACAACCAAATGGACTGACCCATAATAATGAAAATTACCAGTAGCAAGGGCAGGAGAGGAGGTGGATTGAGCTCAATGGTAAGTGCAATTGAGAACTGATTCAGAAGGTTCGGAAGATCCCAAGCATTTTGCAACACATTTAGTCATGCATAAAATAGGGAATTTACGCAAAGTAGCGTGACATTTGAATGCACACTTCAAACTGCATAAAAAATGTTTCGGATCATGTGATGGTGGAGCTCCTGGTACTGGTGGATACACCGGTTCTTGACCCTTGATTTCTTTTGCAACTAATCCTATCATTAGCATTACTATTATCATTATTGATCCTTTCATTTTGATTTGTTTTCAGATTTGATCGATGATGTTTACTTTGCTTTCTAATCTTAATTTATAGGCCTAGGAATGTGGGGGGAG
>CATIWQ010290186.1:0-12274 GCA_949673415.1 Euphorbia schlechtendalii
AAGCTAAAGTTGATCAAACCGTATCCACTCGTTAATGGGAGTCGTCAACTCTTGCAATTCTTGCATCAGCTTTGAATTCAGTATCGACTCGTACAGAACCTCCTCTAGAATGCTATTCCCTGTGAATATCGAGCAAATGAAGGTTGAAGAATGAAAAATTTAATTGATAAATGCTTTGCAATTACACTCATATAACAATCGCTCGAATTTGTAGAGAAATCAAGTGATCGAAATAAGAATCGAATCACTTATACATTTTTCTAACTATCACTTTGAACATAGCGAAATCTATACTATTTTCACTCTCTATCTATGCATAGACACTGTACATCTATATACTACCCACCATGCAAGAAATTGGTTAGTTTAGGACTTTATATATAGAGTGCGAATGGTTGCGTCTATCCAAATGAAGAGTCATGTCCATTGGCGAAAAGTTACATCACTTCAATATGATTGGATGCAAGGATTCATCTTTATCATCAATGGATAGGCACCTTTTCATGTCATCTCTGTCCCCTAGAGGTGTCTTTTCATTTGACAGTTGGGGGCGGTTGATCGTTTCTATCCTGCTGTTGGAAGTTGAGAATAGTTATCCAAAACCGACACAAGTCACGAGCATGACTTACTTGTCGCGATCATGAATATTGGTTGGCAACTTTCTGCTTGTGAAAAATGACAAGTTGTGACCACAAATGAGTGTCACGATCATGATATGTGCTCTTCTTTATGATTTTCCTTTGCAACTTTGCCGATCTTTGACAGCTTCGATCTTAAGCCAATTCTTTGTGTTCCACGCATTTTTTTTACACCGTTTTCACTCTTTTTGCATAGAATTCCATCTTTAATCATTTCACTCCCAAGATTCACCTAGTTTCTACACTTACATAAAAAAAACTACATACCACGCGAAATCTTATATATGAAGTATAAAATGACTCTAAACCACATCGTTTTATGAGTAAAAATATCGAGATAATAAGTGTAATTATACACTTATCATTTACTCAATTTTGACTTTTTAGATTTTTAAATATGACGAATTTTGCGAAATGTGAATTTGAGATCTAGAACTCTGATCCTAACGGAAGACAACCTGGTTCCATTCAGCTCTCATTAGTCATGATCATGATACAAATATTATTTCTTCATCGGGGTTGGGCAGATCGTGCCCTCACGTGCCAACAAATTTTTTATACCATAAAAATTTATGTATCTGAACAAACAAAAACGTAATGTATGTGAAAAATATATTTTGAACCGATAAAATAGATTAAGTTTACTCGCTAATAGAAAATCTAATTGTGTGAATTTGGTGAAATTCTTTGATCCGTCCACTTAAAAAAATCAGATTAGAAATCAAATAAGAATGAAGATTATGGAAAGATAATGAGAAACAATATGGTAAATGTCTATTAATGGGTATTTCAATCTTTAGCATAGACTAGAATCCTTTCCTAAAATTTTTCAACTTTCTTGGATCTTTCCCTTCTTCAGATGCTAAGGCTTATACCGAAACTATGTTGATTTCTTGAGTACTCGGGATTCATTGCTGACCGTTCTAACACTTATAAAGAAAAATGACCAATCAGACATAGTCTGAGTGGTACATCCACAAAGTTGGTGGGATGACTAGGGTTCGAATCATATCATCTGCAATTGCTTAAAAAAAAACTTATAATGAAAAACTATATTATTATAAATTTTTATAAAGTAAAATGTAATTTGTTTATGCCAATCCTTTAATTTCAAAAAAAATTGTGTATACCAATAAGCAGAAAAATATAGCTCAGAATACTAATTATCATAGTGCATTCAGCTAATTTTAAACGGGTTCAATTCAAATAACAAAGTCATGTACATGTTAGAAGTAAAATTATATTTCTTTTAACTTGACTTATTTTATAAGTGAATTTAGTTCTCAGTTAACAGTTTCAAAAATTAGGTCATGTTCTCTTCAACTACAATCAAATTAAGTTCTGTTAGTTTAAGTTAAATTCAGGTCAACTACGTGCGGTTATAAATTTACACTGAAATAAGTTCAGTTAAGTTTAGTTCAGATTTCAGAAATTGAAGAGAATATGACCTTAATGACTTATATTACTTATTTTAAGAGTTTAACACTCTATTATTTTTTTTTTATTAGGAATGTCTTTTTTTATGAAATATTAGGAATATGTTAAGTTGAAGGCTTAAAAGAATCTTTACATCAAATTTTAAAATTTATGAAAAATCAATATATGGTTGCCAATTTTTTTTATCAAATATATGGTTGACAATTTTAAACCTATCGGTTATTAGCCAATTTGTAAAAGCAAAAGGTATCAAGTTCAATGGAATATAAAGTTGTAAATTTAACTGGTTAAAATCATTATACAAAATAGACAGGTCATATTTACTTTAGCTCAAAGGTCAAATTCGTCTTACTAACTTGTGGACAAAAGTGTAGTCATTCACACTCCAAAATAATTCTCAATGTCAAATGAGAAAAACATGAAAGTACTGCTAAAGGATAATTTTGTAAATTGAATCCAATTTTTTACCTCTTGCTAACAATTGTTTGATGTTGATTTTTTTTGTTTTCAAAATAGTTACAAGTAGATTAAGGCATTGTTTACCTCAACTTATTTAGCAGCTAAGTTTAGATTAGTTTACTTTAATTCAATTTTAATATTTAGTATTTAAATACAGTTTAATTCAATATTCGATATTATTAATTAATATTAACAATAGTAGCTCATAGTATTGTTCTATATTTTACAAAGCTTAATAGTTATTATTTTTGTAATGAATAATTTACTTTTGATGAATAAAAAAATAAAATAAAATTTTTTATATCAATAATGATTAAATAATAATATAACATTATTTTAAGTTGACAATAATAAATTTAAAAAAAGATAATAAAATTACAAATCTGAAAAAAATAATAATTATGATAGTTTGTATTAATAATTTTAGTTTTTATTGTATTTAATGATTATTAATAATTTTTATTGTATTATAGTATTATTATAAAATATTATATATTATTGTTTTTATTGTATTATTATAAAATATTATATATTATTGTTTTTATTGTATTATTATTTTAAAATAGTATGATCTTATTTTAAGTTATTATGTATTACTTTTATTATTGATACATTTAATTATTATTATTCAATTAAGTTTCATTTTAGACAACTTTAGTTCAATTAAGATAAAATTAAATTTTAAATAAGTTGAAAAGAACATGGTCAATTATCTACCTTTAAATACTTATTAAAATAATGTAACTCCTTGTATATGATTATTAATTATATGAAGTTTCTTGATGACCTACCATTACGAAAGACAATGAATCATGGATCCGGTCTTGGATCCGTGGTTCCATTATTTAAGATATGGATTTTATTTTTATAATCCGTTGGATCTAGATCGGAAAAAACAGATACAAATTTGGATTTGGATTTTACAATGAAACCCGGATCCGGACCTAGACCCGTAGTTAAAGATTAATTGAAGACTATTTGTACATTTTTATTTATTATTTACCTCGAAAATATTGAATAGTTAATATTATTTGAGATCCATATAACTTCAATTGCATGAACATGAGGATGTAAATTATTTGAAACAATGTGAAATGTAAAAGTATGAAAGATGAAATTAAGAATTAGATGTTAATTACATGGATGTTTTTTGGATCCATTTATGATTCCGGATCCGTGAGATTCGTTGAATCCCAATCCTAAAATTATAAATCCAACGCATCCAGGATGAATCTAGATCTGGTTCATTCAAATGGATCCTGATAGATCCAAGTCAGATCCGGTCCGATCCAACCTATTACCATCCCTACCCACACTCTTTGAAAACACTATCAAATTAGTTATATAAGTTGGTTTCTTTTTTGTCGTTGATTTATTGGAGGAGTCCGGTATAGAAATATTGAAACAAAAGAAATCTACAAATTGATTGGATTTTTTTTTATCTATATTGGATTTATATGTGCATAGCAAATATGGAAATAGACTAGCAAAAGACGAATTTGACCTCTAAGCTAAAGTAAATATGACAATACAAAGACCCAATTCAGATTTCTTCTCTTACTATCATTCGTCTCTCTCATTTCCGCACAAAGCATCTTCCTTCAAATTACGTTACTTACCGGTGAAAGGTCCGCAGGAATTATCCGATGAGGGGGCATAACAGGCCGATCCACGCGCTCACAACATGGTTGAAGCGTCAACCACCCAAGGTTAAAGCATTTCTGGCGGTGGTCTCTGGCATGGCTGCGCTTGTCCTCCTCCGATTCATCGTACATGACCATGATAACCTCTTCGTCGCTGCCGAGGCTGTCCACTCCATAGGCATCGTTGTCCTCATTTACAAACTCATGAAGGAGAAAACTTGCGCTGGTAATTTTGAAAACAATAGAAATTTAGGGTTTTTGGAGTCAAAGAGAAGTTCAACCTTTGCTTGTTTATTCAGCTGCTCGTGGAATGTTTGTTATTATTTGTATTTGTTGTTTTTTTTTCGTAAAAGGTGGTTTTTTTTTTCTAATGTTTGTGGTATTTTATTTGACATTAAACGTGGAAAAGTAAAAACAGATCTTTAGGGAATCATCTAACTTTGATGTGGCATGTTCTACTTGAGAGTTGAGCTATCTTCTTTGCTATAAATGAGAACTTCAAGGTTATTATCTTGTTGGTTGAGAGCTTACATTGTAACAGTTTGTTGCTGTCGAATTTTTGAAATTTCAACTCAATTTTCATTCCTTGGCTAAGACTATCAATGAAAATGAAAATAAACTTGTTGAATTTCTACCCTTTATTTTGATAATGCCAGCCTTAGTTGCTGAAAATCGATGCATCTTTCTTCATAAATCTAGACTTTATAGGGAGTTTGACATTCAGCTCTATCTAATCTGTGCAACTTGTTGTAGTCTTATAGACTGCTTAAGTCAGATTCTCTATGCAAACCAACATTAGCGTGGTATTGCAATGGATTACTCTATGATATTCAATGATAACAGTTTCCTGAATAATCTTCATTTGTTTTAAACTTTTAATTTCTTTTGTGCTGATTTCAGTGCCTTCCTAACATTCATTAAAATGGTTTGCAGGACTATCACTGAAGTCTCAAGAATTAACGGCTATGTTTTTAGCTGTCAGGCTGTATTGTAGTTTGGTCATGGAATACGATATTCATACCATACTTGATTTAGCTACATTGGGGACAACTTTATGGGTCATCTTCATGATCCGTTTCAAATTGAAGTCTAGTTATATGGAAGACAAAGACAACTTCGCCCTATATTACGTGGTAAGTTGCTGCATAGTAGCTGTTTTCATTCCTTTCATGTGTTGCAAGATTCATGTTCTTGGATTGATGTATATGTCACCCTTTTAAATAATGGTTGCATCGATTTTGTTGCAGTTGGTGCCCTGCGCAGTTCTAGCTTTATTGATCCATCCATCAACATCTCATAACTTAGTTAATAGGATATTTTGGGCATTCTGTGTGTATCTTGAAGCCGTCTCTGTACTCCCTCAATTGAGGGTCATGCAGAATACAAAGGTTAAGTTTTATATGGTAACAGGCGTTTTGTGAGTATTTTTTAGGGTATTGAATTTCATTTTTAATTTGTATTTCAGATAGTTGAACCATTTACAGCTCATTATGTATTTGCACTCGGTGTTGCAAGGTTCTTGAGCTGTGCCCATTGGGTTCTCCAGGTTCGTGACAGAATTTAACTTGTTTGTTATGGTTAATTCGTTTTGCATAATATGATTGGGTGTTGTTGTTGAGTCCTTTATCCAATTTATTGATCATGGAAGTGGGTTGCCAACTGCATTTTTTAGTTATTTTAAGCAAATTTTCTACTAGTTTACCTTTTGACTTTGACCTTGGATTTTTAGCCTGAAACTTGAAGGTATACCTGCAGAGACTGTTGGATCTGTCAATAAAATCTATTTGCCTTTATATTTTAGTTAGCCATGATTACTTGATTTGGGTATTTTTCAGTTTTCACCGTAAATTGTGCAAGGGATATGGGAAATTTTTTCAAAATATAGCATAAATTGCTTGGTGTTAATTGTGGTACTATATATTAAGAAATATTGTAAGTTGTGGTTCTTTAACTTGTCTTGAGCACATAGTTGTAGAGGCGCAAGGCGCAAGAGGGTTAGCCTTGCCCGAAGGCACGTCCGAAGTTGAGGCGAGAGCCTGAGGTACATTAGGCGCAAAAAATTTACAAAATATATTTTGCTTACAAAGTGAAGTTAGATGCAATAACATACCAAAAAAGAAGTAAGGGAATTGTTAGAGGTACATATACATGTAAAATTCACATATTGCATTAAGAATATATAGCCTTGAATTGATCTAACCTTAAAAGAAATTGAATTAGGAGTATCTACCCTTTCTTTTATTAAAACTCTTAAAAATAGATGGAAAATACTTTAATTAAGTTAAAACCATTAAAAAGAATTGTTGGAGGTATATATATATATGTGTGTGCATATATATATATACACACACATATATAAATAGATATATACATATACATATACATATATACATGTACTTATACATATATACATACATGTGTGTGTGTGTGTGTGTTGCGTGCGTGCGTGTGTGTGTTAAGAATTGAATTAGGAATATGTAGCCTTATATTATTATTAAAACTCTTAAAATGGATGTAAAAAACATATATATGCAAAAATTAAACCCCTTAAGAAAGAAGTGTTCGTGAGGCACACTTGAGGCGTGCCTATTGGACACCACCTTGCCTGTCATATGCCGAGGCTCTAAGGGCGGCGCCCTTTGCGAGGCGTGCCTTTAACAACTATGCTTGGGCAGTATTGTGTTTTGGAACACATTGTACAGAGTCATTTTAAATACAAATATATGTTCTTACTATGTTATCTTCCTATTTGGTTTTCTTAAATTGCATTAAAGCAAAGTCGCGTTTCTTCGAACAGGTTTTAGATAGTCGTGGACACTTGCTGGTAGCATTGGGGTATGGATTATGGCCTTCTATGGTTCTTATCTCCGAAATTGTCCAGACTTTCATCTTAGCAGACTTTTGTTATTATTACGTTAAAAGGTGTTTATCGTTTGAACCTCTTTCATTAACCAAGAACTAGATAGTTGTTTTACATGGATTAATCCATAATTATTTTCATGTTGAGTTTGCAGTGTAATTGGAGGACAACTTGTTCTTCGCCTTCCCTCAGGAGTGGTTTAACTTGAGCTGCATTGCCATCTTAAATTGATGTTTTAGGCGATGTCACAAATTCTTTGTTCTCCCTACAGGATTCTCCCTCGTCACTGTGACTGGAATTGTAGTGGGCTGTTTGTAAATTCGGGGGTTGTTGTATCTTGGACAAATATTTATACTTGAAAAAAAAGGAATTATCAAAGTTGGATTAACTTATTTTGAATGCTGATCTTGTAAAAGTTAAAGACAATTTCGATGCCTTGCGATATATCTACCTTTTTTAACTTGTGAACCTATACTTGGTATAGAATTCTAGACTTCTTTAGCTTTTCCTGCTACATAGAAGGTGGGTGTTTTATCCAATAGAGACTTATTTAATCATAATACGACTTCTTGTTACGTTGGTCAAGACTTGAACACCTAAAGGGTAATTACTTCAGCCAATATCAGAGCAAATACATGTTTCTTGGGGTAAACAAGTGTAGATGGCTGAAGTTATTACGTCAATAGGATAATACATTATATTAGACGGTTAGGTTCCTGGCAAGAATACCCTCAAAGGTAATTCCAGGTCCAAAAGCCAGAACTAATCCCCATTCACTACTCTCACTCTCCCCCATTTTCGAACTCTCTTCCAACATATACTCTAGCACGTAGACGATGGTATTACTGCTAGCATTACCATAGTTCATCAGAGCTCTTCTACTAGCATTTAGCTTCTCCGGCAACAAGTTGAGCCGCTTTTCGATTCTGTTTAATATCGCTGGCCCTCCTGGATGAACTGCCCAGAATAACTTGTTATAGTCCTCATTGTTTAGTCTAGAAACATCCATTAGTTTCTTGCAGAACCCTTCAATGTTATCTTCAATTATATTAGGAAGCTCCCTCGATAGCTTAAAACTAATCCCCTCCTCTGTAAGCTTCCCATCGATGATCTTCTCAGTGTGAGGCAAGAAATTTTGAATCGCGGTGTGAAGTTCAAAGAGCGGCCTTTCGATATCGGGAACTGGGTCAGTGCCGATAATAATTGCTCCTGCGCCATCCCCAAAGAGCGCGACGCCAACTAGATCGTAAGGCCTCTCTGCGCTCGGTGGCTTGAACCCGATTATTGTAGTCTCGGAAGTAGCCAATAGGACTCTGCTACCGGGGTTGTTTTCGGCTATATCTTTTGCGACGCGAAGGCCCGCCACCCCTCCTGAGCAGCCCACAAAGTACAGCATGACTCGCTGCGTTTCGGGGCTCAGCCCTAGTCCCTTTGCGAGGTAAATATCACCACCTGGCAGCCTGACCTCGCTTGAAGAGACGTAAACCAGGTGGGTTATGCTGGATATGGAGTTGCCCCAGTTCTTGATGCATGTTTGTGAAGCTTCGACGGCCATCTCGGTTACTGCGTCGTTGCAGATATCTAAACGCTGCTTCACTGTGGGAAGGCCTTCGATGGCGAGTTCTGGGTACTTGTTCAGAATTTCGTCGGACATGACCACGTACCTTGTCTTCACTGTTGTTGTCTTGCCTGCAAAACAGCCATAGAAAAAAAAAACAAGGTTGTCACAGTTTGAGAAAAGTGAAAACTGAATAATTGAGTGTTAAGAAATGGTTAAATGCATTAAAACCCTCCTAAATTGTGCAACTTCTGCATGATACCACCCCGAACTTTAAGAAATTCCACTTAGCCCCTTGAACTTAGCAAAAATGCACTCGTTGCTCTCTCAGTGCTACGTGTCAACTTTTGGTTTGGAGGTAGGAAAATCATACAAATCGCAGCTTTGAAAAGTGAAACCAATTATAATCTGACACATGGCATTGAAGGATCAAAGTGGTGCACTTTTGTCTAGTTAGAGAATTAAGTGGAACTTTTCAGTGTTCAGGGTGGCATCGGGTAAAATTTACCAAGTTCGGGGGTCTTGATGCATTTAACCTTAAAAAAATTGATGAGATTAGAGAAGTTGTAAAGGTTACAGAGTCTAGCTAGCTTCTGCTTGAGATCTGGATCATCGCAGTTAGTGTTCTTGAAATAACCATCGACAAGAAACTCCTGCATGACAAGCTGGTGAGGGAATGCTTTCCCAAGAGCCAAAATTGTAGCTTTCCCTGGGCCGGCCTTCTTTGCCAAACTTGCTTGTGTTTTTCCTTCGCTCCCCATTACTTTTCTAACTTGAACAGATTTGAATAGATGAATTTGAACTGTTTAGAGATAGCTTAGAGCTTCTTAATCCGGCAATGCAATAGAATGCTTATATATATAGCAATGAATTGCATGCTCAAGACATTGTGGTTTAACTAATGGGCGGAAGTAGTTTATATTTCATATATCAAGGTGAAGCAAAAGTGTGAGGGCTGAATTATATATTAACGCAGTAGTTAAGGAGCAAGACTTTCATGCAAGTAAGGAATAAATATTTTGGTAGATATTTGGTGCTGGGTGTGTTATAGCTGAACTCATGGCGCTCTATTTTAATCTACTTATCTCACACTGCCTAAATTATTTAAATAATTAAAAGAAGTCTTCAGTGAATTTGTTTAGAGTCTGTTATTTTAGGTGGTTAATATCTTATGTTGACAAGTCTAGATTATAAAGTTTGAACCTTTGCTCTTTTTACAAGAGATAGTTTCCTAGTTTAGGAACAAGGGTGAAGTTGAAATTTCTTCTAGGCTTTGAATTTTAATTATCAATTTGTTCTTCTCAGTATTCATTCTTTGTTAAGTTGATGGATTATGATGTATGAAATATGCTAATTAATAATAGAATTGAACGTTTTAAGAAAAACCACTGCATGTCGACATGTAACTTTTGGACTTATTTGACAAAATGTCAAGTTTTTGACTAAATTGATTTTTGAAATTTATTTAGATCAAATTGATTCTTGAAAAATCCATATTGGATATTTTGTACTACATCGCAGACCACATGTACCTTAAGGTAGAAACCTACTTAATGTAAGAAAAAGTGCTGATTACAATGTAGCGCTTAAGACAACAAATTAAAGAATTTGCAACTTCCGACACCTAACTACTCAACTAAATTTGGGTCTTTCCTGGGCCATGCTAAATTAAAGTTGAGATGGGTAAACACCATAATATCAATCGGACCCAAGGAACACCTTTTTGGAAGCCTGCATAACCACACATTCATATTTTAATTTCTCCAACGCTACTTTGGAAGAAATATATATGAATTCAATTACACAAATACAACAGACTCTCAAATGTGTCACGCTCTATGCGCTAAATGTCTTATGTTAAGAAGAAACTGGCTGTTTCCATCAAGGGATTTGTTGTAGTGTTGTTATAAGTGTTTGCAGCATAACATAAGGTAATTTGTTTTGAATCATGGTTTGACAGGTGAAGGTAACCATTTAAAATCTAATCAGTAAAGGCAAATAAGCATAATAAATGAGGAGATAGTCTGGTCAGTGGCTAGTGCATTTGCTACAACACGGGGGACTGCTGGCTGCACTGTTTTCCAATATACAAGTGCTCATTGTTGCCAAAAAAAAAAAAAAAACAAAATTCCTTGATATTGCTGATTGTGGTCCACACAATCAATCCTCTGATATAGTTGCCAAAAGAACAGTTTTGTAAACAACTTTGACAAGTTCTTATCAAATTAGCTGTTGAATCGTACTGGCTAGAAGAAACATATCCTTACAATGGAATAATATTATTCACTTTGAGCTTAAAGCTCTCACAAATTTGCTTTTTGGTTTTACCTCAAAAGGTCCCATACCAATGGGGATCGGGTATATGCTTATATGCCAAGATAATCATCCATTTCTTAGTAATGTGGGATATTTGCTTGTCCAACATTCATCCTCTCAAAAAAATAACCATCGAGCCTCCCCTCGACTAATCAACTCTCCGTCTACTAACACCTTTAATAGCTCGATTGCATTGGAGGATGCTTAACTTACATGAGCACTAGCGGTTCCACCGATATCTGATGATCAAACTACGCACACCACCTTTGTTCGAGACTTAGAGAATTCATTCACAATACCACTAACTGTAGGGGATTGTCATCGAAAACATAACCGCGTCATCGGAATTACCGGTTAAATTTTTCTCGAATTCAAATAGGATCTTTTCAAGAACCATTGATAGGGTTTCAAAACAATTTATTTACATAATAAGAACTTACTTGAAAGGTCTCTTTAAGAGACGGATGTCGTGAAGCTCGCAATTGGAAGCTCTCCAATCTCACGTGCACGAACTCCTATTGACCGGGACCGGTGCTAGCCGTAATTGATGAAAGCCAAAAAACTCAAGAGTTTTTATTTTTAATTTGAAAAGGGAGGCTCAAAAATTGAGATTTCAATCTCCAAAAATACTATCTCAATTCAAGACATTCACGTGTATGTCTATTTCTTTATTATATTAGTTTTATTTAAAATAAAACTAATTGGGCCTTATCATTTTTTTAAAAGTAGTACAAATCATGTACACTTCTAATTTGATTTTAATTAGCCATGTAATGCATATCCAATTTCAATTAGGATTAGGTTAGGATTATCTATAAATTGACCACAATTAAAAGAACTATTTAATAATTAAATCTAACTATTTAATAATTAAATCTATAGATTTAATTCCTTAAATTTATTTTAATTGTCAACTTTATAAATTTCCAATTTAACCCACATGCTAATTAAAACATTTATACTTTAATTTAATTCATTGAATAACATAAATAACTTTATATTATACCATTTAATTCAAATTAAATATTTCTTGAGTTGTAAAGATTATTTAATTAAATTGACTTCATATGTCAAATAATTAACAATCACTCTTTCATCATGTCTTGTAACATTGTATGTACAAGAAATCATAGATCAGTAGTTCTAAGCGCACGATCCTTTGGGTCTGTCCATATGTTGGTAATGGGATTCACCCATAGACTGTAAGCGGATTCTAGCAAACCATTACAGCCCCAATTGGGATAGAATACAGCCGTCTATTAAAGATACTGAACCCAGTAGTTATCTCACAAAGTCCTTTGCCAGCTGACATCAATATGATGAACAAGAGGCATGGTGTTTGTCACCCTCTTATACAGTTCAT
>CATIWQ010290187.1:0-16807 GCA_949673415.1 Euphorbia schlechtendalii
TATATTTATATATTTATATATATATATATATATATATATATATATATATATATATATATATATATATATCGATTGTGAAATATGCGGTGGTGGTGTGATGGAGAAAAATGTGTTAGTAGTGGTAACAACAGCGGAGTGGAGAAAGTGATGTGTAAAGGAACTCGTGATAATGGAATAAATTGAGGGTGGGGGAACTTGATATAGTAATAATGAAGGAAGTGGTGGTGGTGATGGTGGCGAGATGGAGGAATTAGTGGTGATGCGGACGAGGAAGTAAGTGAGGTGGTGATGGTGGCGGGTAGAGGAGGCAGCGGCTGTGGGGTGGAGGAAATTGCGGTAATAACGGTGGTAATGGTAGTTGGTGGAGTGGAGGTGATGGTAGTGAGAGTGGCGTGGAAGAAGTGGTGGTGGTGGTGGTAGCGATAGCGGGGAGGAGAACGTGGTGGTGGTAGCGATAGCGGGGAGGAGGAGGTGGTGGTGGTGGTGGTGAAAATGATGGTGGCAGTGGCAGTGGCGAGATGGGGGGGTGGGTGGTGGTGGTATGGAGGGTGGAGGACGTGGTGATAGTAGAATGGAGAAAATGATGGTGGTAATAGTGGAGAATGTGTGTGGATGAAGGGAGGGAAAATGTTTTCCTGTCTTTTTTATGGGAAAACATTTTCATTTTGATTTGCACAATATTTTCTTTTTACTTATTTTTCATAATTAACAAAGGCTGAAAAATTCGTAAAATATTTTCTTGCACAATATTTTCCTATAAACAAACGAGATTACATCCTGTTAGTTTTTATATGGTCTATAATAATAAAATTACTCTTTGAAAATATATAAAACTTTTTTAAAGCCTTCAAATTATGATTGAATTAAAAAAGTTGTCGCAATCACTAACTTTGATCTAATGATCACACCTCCTTTCAAAGTAGAGTAAGAACATGAGAAACTGGATTCAATTCTCAGGTTCCCAAAAATCAAAATGTTCACATTTTTAAATAAATGTCATAATCGAAAGTCTTATTAGGAGCAGACCTGTTCGCTGGCCCCGCTTCAATTGGACGGGCTTGGACACTCAAAAAAGCCCATCCCGAGCTCGTCAAAGCCCGACAATTTATGAGTCGGGTTTGGTTTTTATATAAGTACCCGGAGCCCGGCCCGACGAATAATTTTATTTATTTATTATATATTTATACATTAAATTTATAATTATCTTAAGATTTTATATTTTATCCTATTAAATTTTTATATTTAATTACAATAAATGTTACTAAATATTAAAGATTTTAAGTAAATAATGCAATTGTATTAAAAATATAAACATATTTTGGCTTTTTTATATTTTTCTATTTGATAAAATTTAAAAAATTCATAACAAAAAAAATCACAGGTTTGGCTCGGCCTTGAGAATGACCTTGTAAACCCGATCCAAGCCCGAAGTTCTAAAATATGGGCTTGGGTTAACGTTTTTAATGAAAAACCCGTCAAACCCGGCCCGCCTGACGAATAGGTCTAATTAAGAGTAAGTTAAATACCTGATAATATAAAAATCATATATGAGGCTAATTTCTTTTATTAAACACTATGTTTTAAAAGGCGGTAATGGCTGGGTTTTTTTAGAACATTGTCACGATTTTATGTAATCGGGCAATCCAAGATAATCAAGAAAAAAAGTATTATCAAAATCCAGAAAAGCGTCTTCAAAGTTCAGAAAAATGTTCATGAATTTTTTATTTTATTATATAAAAATTTATGTGTTAGTCAAACTTATTATTCTAACTCATTAATATATATTAAAATTTAAAAATACCAATCCACCCACCTAGATTTCCGAAAACTTTAACCGTCCGACTAGCGCCAAGCGTCATTTTAAACGTGAGTCTTGAATTCAATTCTCAGGTTCCCAAAAATTAAAATGTTCACATTTCTAAATAAATGTCACAATCGAAAAGGCTTTTTAGGATTAAGTTAGATACCTAATATAATAAAATATCATATATGCTGCTAATTTCTTTTATTAAATACTAAGCCGCAATGGCAAGATTTTTCTGAAACCCCACGATTTTATGTAATCGGGCAATTTAAAATGATCAAGGCGAAAAGTGTTATTAAAGTCCAAAAAAGTGTGATCAAAGCTTAGAAAAATGTAATTACATAAATTTTTTATTTTATTTTATAAAAATTTATATCTTAGTTAAACTTGTTATTCTAACTCATTAATAAATATTAAAAATTAAAAATACCAATCCACTTAGTTCCGATTAATCCCCGTCAAGGCTTCTGAAAATTCTAACCAACCAACTAGCGCCTTTTTAAACACTGAAACATAAAATATGTTAATACATTTGATACGATGAAAAAGATACGATAAGAACACATAAGATGACGATGATATATAAATTCTAAGGATCTTTAAACTATATTTATATAAACCTGGAGATATTAATCAAAAGCAAATAAAATTTCAATCATTTACCTCACTTTTATCTCTCAAGAGTGGGTCCATGAACCCACATGTATGTAGATAAAATCCCCCGTGATAGCTTTGTTGTTAACTTGTTATAAAATTAGATTGTATGAAAGATTGGGTAGGTCTTACTTTTAATAAATAATTAAATTTTATATAAATATATTCAAATCTTATATATAATTACTTTATTTATTTAATTTTTTTAATATATATATTAGTTTTGTCATATATAAATATAAAATATATATAATTATTATTCATTCAAATGTTTGTACAAAAATCAAGTTTCGACAGGTAAAACTTTGAAGTGGATTCAAGTTAGACCCAAACTTAGTAAAAAATGAGTGTAAAAACACATTATATAAATTATGCGCTTTCTTGTCCATGAACATGTACCTGTCTGGTTGTCTGATTAATGTGCTTGTTATGCAAGCTTGTTTCAGCTCTTCAAGTTAGCGTATTTGTGAAATATTTACAGTATTAACTTTGGTAACTTTGGCTTAAAGATTTACAATGATGAAATGATTTTAAATTGGGTGTTGTCAAGTATAGGAAAAATGCACAGTAGCCCCGAACTTTGCATTTTTCTTGGATGTCGTCTCTAATTTTGAAAATTCTTTACCGGTCATTTAAACTTGGTAAAAGTAATCGCTCAACCACATGTCACATTTTAGTTGGTTTCACTTTTCAAAGATGTTACCTTTTTATTTACTCTCTTGCCTCAAAATATTACATGTGACACTATGAGGACCCAAGAATGCGTTTTTGTCAAGTTTTGGAGGTTGATATGAATTTTTCAAACTTGAGAGCAACATCCAATAAAAAGTATCAAGGTTTGGAGAGCTAACAATGCATTTAACCTTACATATATCCATATTTTATAGTCACGTGCGCCCATGAAAATAACATAAACGTATTCCTTTTAAAATAAAGATTTAAAGAGTCATTTAACCTCTAAACTTGCATAAAAGTCTGATGTCATCCTATCCTTTAAAATTAAAAATGAGTTTTTAAACTTACTAAAAGTATATCAGTTTACCTTACACATGCCAGCTTATGGTTGAAGAGAGAGAATATTCATGAAATGACATTATTAAAAAGTCAAATCAACTATAAATTAACATATGATTTGGGGAAGAATTGGCATATTTGATGCATTTTAAATAATCAGGACCTTTTGAAAATTTAGGGTGACATCAGACTTTTCGAAACAACGAAACAAATTCATAAGTTGAATGATGATTTGTTAACCTCATTATTATGCTAGGATAATGTCATGTATTTTCGCCCAAAAATAATTTTTCGCATAACCCTGGTTGGGCAAAATACTATTTGTATCGAATTAAAAAAAAGTATCATAAAAAAATAATACACACATAAGTATTTTTAAATAATAAAATAAACAAATATGTAGAAAAATGATAAATGTGAAATAAATAGTGTATTACTTGAATTATTGTACAACGGATTTTGCTGAAGGATTTCACGTTATCCTATCATGCATCTGTTAACATCTAACGACACTTGAATGTCGATTATCATATCACAACACCTAATTTTAAACATTTAAAATGTCTATAAGAATCCAAATGATAGCACTATATTAACAAGGCCACAATAAATATGTTGGAATAACACAGACTTGTTCGTCGGGCAGGCTGGGCCGGGTTTACAAGGTAATTCCCAAGCCCGGCCCGAGCCCGTGAATAATTTTTTTGTTATAAATTTTTTTATTGAATTAAATAGATAAAATATAAAATAAATCAAAATATATTTAAATTTTAAACATAATTGCATTGTTTACTTAAAATCTTTAATACTTGGTAAAATTTATTACAGTCAAATATATAAATTTAATAGTATAAAATATAAAATTTTAAAATAGTTATAAATTTAAAGATAAATATATAATAAAATAAATAAAATTATTCGTCGGGCTGGGTTCAGGCCGGTCTTGGGTATTTATATAAAAACCAAGCCCGACCCATAAAAATTTGAACTTTAACGGGCATGGGCTCGGGCCGGATTTTTGAAAAAAATAGGTATCCAAACCCGGCCCGTTGAAGCGGGCTCTGCTCGGCCCGCAAACAGGTTTCCACTATAGTAACAAGGCAAAAGGTACATGCAATAACACTATAGTAACAAGGCTACAATAAATATGTTGGAAACAAAGAACCATTCTTCTAATATTGTCATCCTATATAAGGTAAATTTTATGATGACTTTGTCAAAAACAAAATTTCCATTACTTTGTCTCTTATCACCATTTGATTAATGATGTGAAGATTGATTTAATAGTCATAAGAAGCAAAGTAAGGTGTATTTTTTTAAATACCACTTACACCAATAAATAAATACTGATGGACTCATCTAACATATTGATATGTGGTGTGAATCTTGCCAAGGTATATTGGAGTATAAATTAACTTCTTTACTAAAATATACCGTTTACAACTACAATAGTTTTTATGGATCTCCATTATTCTTTCGTGTGAAATAAGTGAGGTGATAACACAAAATTCACAGTATAAAGAGCATATTGCATCAAAATTCTACCAACTTAAACATACAGTGCACAATATATTAAGTGTAAGGAACCTCGAAATACTTCAAAATTTCTTATGTAGTCAAACTGTAGAATGCCAAAGTGCTATTATAACATAAATGAAGGAATAGAATAAGACACTCTATTCATTCCAATTTAATCGTATTTTGCAAAACAAATCCCACTAATTTTGAGATTTCAGATACCAGATACCATAATTCATTACTTTAATTAGATGATCTTTCTACTCAAAGAAACCTATGTTTCCATCAGAGCTTTTGTAATTCGTTAAATTGTGGTAGCCACATTGGAATGAGCACATTAACTCGTAATTAAGATCAATGGGAACGAAAATAAACCCAATTTAATGCTTTCAAAGTCAACATGCATACACCAGACAACAAAACATAAGTTCAGTGTTTACAAATCTACGAGCAATGCCCAGTTCACATTAAATTCATTACTTTAAATATTCACCTCCAAAAGCTAATCTGAATTTCAAGTTTCAGGAGAACTCCTTGGTCACTGTCATCAAAGAAATTTGCACTTCAATAAACATACCACCATTAACCATATATACCTTTGATGTGTCATTTAGTTTGTTGAGAGGCATAAATTTCCGAAAGCCCCAATTGTTGTTAGAATTAAAAAAATTGTTTGTAACTGCAACATATCACATTAGGGTTAAGATTATACTTTACAAAAACAACCACAAATTAAATTCTGAAACCAAAAGGTCTTCTTCATTATTAAATAAAAAAAGGATCTATGTACTCACCTGGCTGAGATTGAGTTGTTAAAAATGTACAAGTTCAAAAATTAACAGGTAAAATTGTATTCACCAGATCCTTCATGGTGTTTTCCGTGAAGTTGATCCTCGATACTCTGAATATATTCAACACACATGCTATCTTCAGGCTTAAGATTTTCCAAATCCTTAGAATGTAAGAACAAGGACAAGCTTTTTCCATCCTCTTTAGCGTTCCCTTTTGGATAAATGCATAAACTCTTGTATGACATCAACAAGATATCTGAAATTACGTATGTTCATAATATTCATAAAAGCAAAACACACAATGCATCTTGCAGCATACTATTTTTGCCCACCAAGAACAAAAACATCGGAACAATAGGATTTTTCATTGATCTGCTGTTCATAATTTGGAATATTGTTAGCCGTAAGATCATTGACAACAGATCCACACTCCCCTTGGCTAATAGGGTCTAAAACAAAAACCTCAACTCCAAACATGCAACAATCATCAATTAGGTATCTGTTTGCTGCATCGTTGAAGACATCAAGTGGAACCAATTGGTCAAAACCCCATTCTGTTTTCGTTCCTCGAAGTCGACTTATCCTCCACTTGGCATCTACCCAGATGATCAATCCATTCAACAAATACACTAATTAAAACAGACTTGGTGTACAAACCAAACAAACATTTTTGGATCAAGTATATAATACCTTGAACAGTCAAATACTTATCCTCAATTTGGTTGTAAACAAACAACTTGAAATACAAAGTAAATACATTTTGATTCAGGCAGGACTAAATACAAAGATATATGCTTATTCTCATCCAACTTCTTATTTCCATTAGGATAAACACGCAATTTCTTAAATACATTAGCATAAGTAACATAAAATTTTACAACAGATTAATAGCAAAATCGCAGGTTATAGGGGGGGATTACCATTTGTTGCTAGCAACTTCAAAATCATTTGATTCATAGCTATCTGACTTAGCATTAGAGAGATGTGAGAAGTTCTCGATCTTAAATAGATAGTGATCTGGCCGAAGATCCCCTAATTCTCGTATTACTTCTGTCAAATAAGCAAAAAATCAGCAAAATATAAGATGGATTTATCGCGGATTAGTTTGTAAGAAAGTAGAGAGACTGAAACAGGAAGGTCAGGGTTAGATCATACCAGTTTGTTCATCTTGGACAGGAGAATGTTGTTGAGTCGGTTTTATCACTCCCTTCACTTCTTCCATATCTTCTTCTACTAGCATTTCTTCCTCTTCAACACTGCATTTCCAAGCCCTAATCCCGTAATTCTATGAGATTTGCTGTTTTAATTTTTTCGAATAACCATTATTTCCTACTTTTATTTTTTGGATTCAAATTTTCATTAATCATGAAAATTCATAGTAAATAAAAAAAAGTAAATGAGTAGATGGTGTTTCTCAAAACTTCTTCTTTTCAATTTTTAATTTTAAATAAAATTTTAACTTATAAGTCAGACAATAAAATGTTTCTAATAACTTTTTTTTAACTTAAAAGTTAAAAATAAGATAGAAGTTAAAAGTAAGTCAGACTTACTTCTTAAAAAAATCACTTATAAGACATAAATAACTTTTTGAGAAGTTTTGAGAAACACCTCCTTAAACTATTATTAAGAGATCCTTTTACGAAATAGTTATTTACTTAACATTATTAAAAAAATAACATCATCTCTTTTTATTATACGTCTTGTCAAATTTTTGTTTAATACTTAAGATAACAAACAAATTAAATTATATAGTTTCTATTGTTTCAAAAGATAGTCGGATTCATTTTTTTTTTCATTTATAATATTAATAAAAGTAAAATAAAAAAAATGTTTAAATTATTGCATTAGAAACTGAAAATAACAAACATTTTTAAAATAAATTTAGAGTACTAAAAAGGTAGATATTAAAAAGGAGAGAATGAAGGAGTACTATAATTTAAGTAATCCTAATTTCAAATGAATATATAATGAATGATAATGAATTATAATTATTTATTAGATATGTTTTATGTTCGCTTTGTTATTTTACTTTTATTTTATTGATGTTACCGTTTAATTATATTTCACATTATTAATCTAACGATAATTAAAAACAAAATAACTTTTATTTTGTAAAAGAAAGTTATCGTGAAATTCACCTATTCATTTATGTTTTATTATCATTTATTAACATTACTTATTTAATATTTTTTTTTATTAACGATCATAATTTTAAATTTTGCTATTAATTCCACAATTCAGTTTAAAGATCGAACACAAATCTCGAGAGACAAGCACCTTTCTTTTTCGTATATTTAGTGAATCTCTGAAATAGAAAATAGATTTTTTTTAAAAAAAATTGTAATTGGATTGAACTTATTAATTTAGTAATTAAATATATATAATTATACAAATATAAGCTGAACTTTAACTTATTGTATAAAATTACCAAAGAACATGGCGTCAGTGAAATTTAAGTAAAAAAACGTTATCGTTTCATGTTATCAATTTGCTTTCGCAAGCAGACCTAGTACAAAGACCGGGAAATAGATCATTTCCCGCCGATCCCCTCAAACTGGCAAAATGGCAGACACTTCCAAGGGCAAAAAACGCCGCCGCGCCGATCCGGAATCCTCCAACGGTGAACCTGAACTTCCGTTCAAAAACCGTTTGAAACCGGACTCTGTTATCATGCAAACTCTCCAATCCCTCTTAGAATCCACTACTGCCGCCGCCTCCTCCTCAAAGCCTCTAACCCTCGCCGACCTCTCCCTCTCCTCCACTTGCCGTGAGGTCTCCGATCTCTCTCTTTCCTCCGTTCAATCAGTCATCGAATCCGTCGTCCTTTCCGTCACTCACTCCATCCTCTCCGGCCAAGGTTTCTCCTTCAACGTCCCCTCACGCGCCTCTACGAACCAGCTATATGTCCCTGAGCTCGACCGCATTGTTTTAAAAGACAAAAACACCCTCCGTCCCTTCGCCAACATCTCCTCCGTTCGGAAAGCCACCGTCACCGCCAGAATCCTCGCGCTCATCCACCAGCTCTGCCGGAAAGACATCCACGTCACCAAGCGAGACCTCTTCTACACTGATGTCAAGCTCTTTCAAGATCAGACTCACTCCGACGCCGTTCTCGACGACGTCTCCTGTATGCTCGGGTGTACCAGATCTTCTCTCAACGTAATCGCCTCTGAAAAAGGCGTTGTTGTAGGTAGGTTGATTTTTAGCGACAATGGAGATATGATTGATTGTACTAAAATGGGAATGGGAGGGAAAGCAATTCCCCCGAACATTGATAGGGTTGGGGATATGCAGAGTGATGCATTGTTTATTCTGTTAGTTGAAAAAGATGCAGCTTATATGAGATTAGCAGAGGATCGATTCTACAATCGATTTCCCTGCATAATAGTAACAGCCAAAGGGCAGCCAGATGTGGCTACAAGGCTGTTCTTGAGAAAGATGAGAATGGAATTGAAATTACCAGTTTTAGCACTGGTTGATAGTGATCCTTATGGGCTGAAGATTTTGTCAGTCTATGGATGTGGATCTAAGAATATGTCTTATGATAGTGGTAATTTGACTACTCCTGATATCAAGTGGCTTGGAGTTAGACCTAGCGATTTGGATAAGTATAAGATTCCAGAGCAATGCAGGTTGCCAATGACTGAGCAGGATATCAAGACTGGGAAGGATTTGTTGGAGGAGGATTTTGTGAAGAAGAATCCGGGATGGGTTGAAGAGTTGAGCTTGATGGTGAAGACTAAACAGAAGGCTGAAATCCAGGCTTTGAGCTCGTTCGGGTTTCAGTACTTGTCTCAGGTTTACTTGCCGTTGAAGCTGCAGCAGCAGGACTGGATTTAAGGTGTGCAAATTGTAATGGTTACTAACTTTGTTTGTTGTGGTTAGTAATTCGTTCTTCATTTCATGATTGCTTATAATGGCTTAATTTAAATACGACTCATGATCAATCAATTGTTTTGCTGTAATATTAACATTGTCCAATTCCTATCATATGAGCATGTTGTTGATTCTGCATTAACTTTATGAATGCCAAATATGTCAGTGATTCATTCATGATCAGTTGTCGCTGTAAGATCAACAATATTGAATGCCTCAATTATGAGCTTGTTCTTGACTCAATATGAACTTGATGTTATTGTACATATTTATTTTTGTTCCATGAATGATACAGCAACTGAGTTTCATTGCGGTTCATGATCAAGTGGGTTGCTGATGACTCGTTTGGCTGACGGAATATAATGTGATATAATAAAATAGAAAATGAATGGGAAAATGTCAAATATGATGCATAACTCCAACATCGGATGGAATAGATATTCCTAACTATTATATGAATCATGGAATAGCTATTCCTTTGAATCAATAGTAGCTAGAAATAGCTATTCCACCCGATGTTGGGTCATGCATCATATTTGACATTTTCCCATTCATTTTCTATTCTATTCCATTACGCCAATCAAACGAGACTAAGATTAACCAAATTCTTAGAATTTATGCTTGTTCGGGACAATGTTTGACCTGTTGGATGCATGGTTGTCAGGCCTTGGAGCAGCAGCGAGCATTAAGCACATTCTAGGCGCACTAACTAATTTTATTTTATGAATTATATTAAGCCTTAAAAGTTAAAACCACGAAGCCAAAAAAAATTCATCATATTGATTGAAAATCCATTAATCTATGGATTATTATAATTGTTTTAAACATCAGGATAGTCTTTATTATGAACTACTAATCAAATTAAATTAATTTGTACTTCCTAAATTCTTTTCTTTCATGTACTTTAAACTTGCCCTAGTTAAATATTAAAAAACTCATCATGGCGTCAGCGCGCCTAGGCCCAAGTGTATTGTGCTCAGAGCCAGGATCCTAGAGTGCCTGCCTGAGCCTGGCAGGTGCTAGGCGATTTGGCTTGCGAGTCAGGAGGCACACCTTTGACAAATATACACAAAATTAATATACAGATCATCTTCCTGGTGTTCAATACTTAAATGCATGCCCAATGCAGAAATACTATGCATTAGAGAGTATTACAGACCGACAGGAATTTAGAATGATATGACTCAGATTAGAGAGTGCTACTTATCTTTCGTTAAATAATTTTTATACTACAATTTATCTTGTATACTATTGTGATGTTTGCGATGTTGAATGGCGCAATTGCAATTACATACGAAAATTGCTAGATGTACAATAACATCAGTCACTTGTTGAAGTTGGTCTTCTCTGCAACTAACAATGCAATGAATTCCTTGTTACCAATAGCCATCTTAACAAAGCTTTTTGTCCAGTTAGGATATAATTAGTGGTGTTTCCGATTCCAAAATTTAAGAATCGAGAATTAAATCGTAAGGTTCAAGTCAAGTTCATAAGATCATATATCAATCAATCAAAGATAGTTGGGATCGGCATATGGATCTATTAATGTCATTAGCCATTATCAAATGTCATATATTCATCTACATCCAAAAGATGCATATTTTTCAAAATGGCCAGGTCTCCCTCTGAACTTATTTTCAACACTTAAATTCTCACATTTTCTTAATAAGGTATATAATGGTTTTCGTAGCACATCTTCATACCATTTTAGTATATCATTTTCTCAATCTATCCATAATCTACTAAGCGAAAGGAAATCAGAATTTAGCAGGTCAATTGATGATCTTTCGGCAGTACTATTCGGCAAATGTGCTGCAACTTTTCCAAGAAGCAGACCGTGCTATCTTCCCAAGTCTGTTATTCTTAGTAATCGAGCTCAAACAGGCTCTAGTCATTAATCATTATTTTGTACCACTCCTTCACACCATTCTTAACTTAGTAGCTTAAGATAGAAATCTTTGGATTTATACCTGCAAAATCAGCTCATTGTGATGAAAGTCAACAAGCTCTTGCATTAAATTAGTAACAATGAGAAAATGCACTTTATATATTGTATCGTAATACTCTTCCTACGAGGAATTGACAGAATCATAATATGTAGATGATGAATGCTTTTCCTTTGCAACTGACCACACAAACTTCGAAAAATTCAGAACTGGAAGCAGTCTGTATAAAAATGAACTACTGAACAAGGAAATTTATCCTTAAACTGACACGTAGATCAACATTGGCATCACAAGGTGGACATTATTTTGGATTATCAAATAACATGAAATGCATAGCTTGAGGGATCGATAGAGTATCACATTGCGCTGAAATTGTTACAAGCTTTTTGATAAATTAGGAGAGGAGTTGCAATAAAATCGACAATTATACATGACAATTGACTACATAAAATTTCAACCAATGCATACTTAGCTCTTCTCATATTTGTTTATATATTGCCTGGCATTGCTGCGGTTCTTTCTAAAGAACCATATCTGATGCGAACTTTACCAATGTGTCATGTCACCTAAAAGAAAGTAAAGAACATCAATTGCAAGCTGAATATACTTCGAGATGGCTCAAGTATGAATGGAACACACAAGTCTTTCACATTGCCATAAAAACGATATCACTTTACAAAGTAAATGGAGCTGTAAAAGCCAAGGAGATGCTAAGAAACCAAGTTAGCACAATACTCAGATATTTGTAAACAGCCAAAACTAAAACACAAAATCTCCAGGGAGTACAACACTGAATTAAGCAAAAGTACCTCTTAAGTCCTAAGTACTTACGAAGTTTGGTTTTATTTTGCCTTTATATCTGCAAACAACGAAAATGGCAGCCTCAAATTTGAACTTTCCACACAAACTCGTGAACCAAAAGATCACTATTAATTTAATTTACATCAGAAATTATAACAGCTCAAAGGCTTCTACTAAGAATCTAAGATTACCATCCAAAAGCGATGAAAAAAGCTTCATGCCTTAATACCTGTGGTATATGTGTTAATTAAGAGAGAATTGGAAGAATTTGTTATGTAATTTCCATTGGAAAGTACAGTATTTTGTAAACATTACAAAGAGTCTAGATATGGAAAAGCAATAAATCTAATTTAATCTAATTGCTAAAGACCCTCCACAATATCAGCCTAACGTTACAATCTAGATGTACAAATCATAACAATATGTAACAACATAAGGTACAGCTCCAGCAGAACACACATTTGTGCTGAGGGGAATAACCCAATCGGAGTACATACGCGTACTGAAAGTCTTTCCATTTTGACAGTTGAATAAAAGTAAGAAAAAGAAAAGGGCATATCAACAACCCAGAAGTTATTTGATTATGATAAAAGAAATAATTTCGGCTGTTATTTACATCAGTGAAGCAAGAGTTAAAAGTGAAATATGGAAAACTTAATACTTTAATTCAAAGGTGATTTAAAAGGTTCAAGAAAACGATAAAGGACGTCTTGATTGAATTGTTAGTGAGATGGTTTGTTGTTGCAAACCAATAGCAAAAAAGATGGGTAGACAGAAGATGGTGTGGAGAGTTTTATTATACCTCTGGTAATATCACAATAATTTATCTTTGCTTATTCACCTTTTTTATTTGGTTAACTCATAAACCTGGCAGCTGTAGCAAAGTTACGGACCTACTAGCCAATGGTGCCACTCAACAGCTTGTGTTCTGCCACCTGATACAGTGCAAGACATCAGCAAAGCCGTCAAATTTTGACACTGGAAAGTGTCAAATTTTGTGATATTAAATTTTGTCAAAATTTCCAGTGTCAAATTTTGACACTGGAAAGTGCAAGGGTGAGGTTTGACAAGTATATGAATATTAATATGGCAAACTGAAACGAGCGAACTTGAAAGTTTATCAACAACCTCTCCTGTGGTGAGCCTATCAACAAAGTTTGTTTAGTCTAGGGAATCATCAAAACAGATGCCTTCATTTGATGGGAAAGCATCCATCTTTTGAACAAGTAAAATCAAGTGGGTAAAAGTCAAAACATGCATTTTCACACAATTTCTTAATTTTGATCCCCCACTTAACTATTTTCATGATTCCCAAGTATACAATGTTATTCAGTCAGACTCAGAGGACATCGTTTGATCACATAGCTTTTAACAGTGCATATGATACACTGAAACCGGTTATCAAATTTTATGATATATCAAAGTGTATGGCTAAAAAACAGAAAATTGAAATATAGGGCTTAATATATAAATATAACAAGTTTTTGTAAAAAACAATGGGTCAAATTTCAAATTCTCCAAACAAGTTCCAGGCAGCTAGCTCATTCAACTTTAAAATCAAAGGAAATCTTTGAAGTACTAATTAGTAATTACCTGTGCTAGAGAGGAAGTGAAATAGCTCTTCATAGTTGCAAACAGGGCCAAATGGCAGATATGGTAATGGCTTGGAGTCCTGATTTGACGTAGAAAGCAAAAGCTCTTGTGTTTTCCCGATCAAAAATCACAATAAGAAAGGATTACATGGAGCAAAATCACAATCGACTGGCTCATTCCGTTGATTCAGAATACTATAGATGCCTCTGTATTGAGAATGAGCCTTGTTATCAGCAACAAACTTATGAACAGTGCCATCAATCTCAATGAAACTCCAGGCAGAGACAGTAACTACTCCCCTCTCTTTCATCATTCTCCTTAACCTACCTACCTCCTCCCAACTGCCTTTACTAGCATAGATGTTTGACAATAGGATATACCTTCCACTCTGTTTTGGCTCTAATTGGATAAGATGCTTTCCAACTCTCTCCCCCATTTCAACATGGCCATGAATTATACTCCCATTAAGCAAAGAGCTCCAAATAGCTCCATCTGGCTTCATTGGCATACAATTTATCAATACTTCTGCATCTTTAATCCTCCCTGTTCGAGCCAAAAGATCAACCATGCACCCATAATGCTCAATTGCTGGTTTATAGCCATAGACCTTCGCCATGCGTCCGAAAAACCACCAACCTTCACTTATCAGAGTTTTGTGGTTACAAGCTGTAAGGACTCCTATGAAAGTTACCAAATTCGGTTTTGGACCACTCTTCTCCATCTCTGAAAAAAGATGGATTGCTCTTTGATTCTCTCCATTGATAGCCAATCCCATGATCATAGCACTCCAAGTTGTAACATCTTTATTCGACAGATTGTTAAATATTTTAACTGCATCTTTAATGTGACCACATTTGGAATATAAATCTATCAGGGCAGTGCCAATCTCAAGTTCATAATCAAGACCATTTGTGTCTAGATATGAATTAATCCATTTCCCATCTTCAAGTGCACCTATGGCAGCACATGCATCGAGTGCAGTAACCAGAAGAGACCCATTGAACCTCACATCATCACACTTCCTTAGTTCCCGAAACAATTCAATTGCCTCATTGAAAAAACCATTCCGAACATATCCAGAAACAATTGCACTATAGGAAACTGCATTTCTTTCTGGCATTGCATCAAACAGCTTGCGTGCTTCATTCATCAGCCCATTATAACAGTACCCATTAAAAAGAGCAGTCCAACAAACTACATTTAAATTAGAACTTCCGTAAAAACATCGAAAGGCAAGTTCCATTTCCCCAAACTTTGAGAATGCATTAATAACAGAACTGATCACATAAACATCGGAGTTTTGCCCAAATTTCAAAACGGGAACAAGTACTTGATTAAGCAAAGACAAAGAAGAGCAACACTTGACCAAACTAGTAAAAGAGTGGGAATTTGGTTTAATCCTTAAACCAAGCATATGCGTAAATAATGCAATACCCTTTGCAGATTGTGAATTATGAGAAAAACCCAACATCATGCAATTGAAATCATACACACTTGGTGCTGGAATTTTTTCGAAAACGATTTGCCCATAATTTATGTCTCCATATTGTGACAAGGCACAGAAAGCTACGATCTTACTAGCTATAAAGGTGAAACGAGCTAAGCCATTGGTGATAATGTGGGCGTGAATTTGCTTTAACTCGGTCATTGTTTTGCATCTCTGCAAAAGAACAAGAATTGGAGAACTTGAGATTGAGGAGACAATTCCAGTCACAGCCAGCCAAGAAGCAGCCCCAGTCATCCAGGCAAGAAATAACAATTACGAGGCAAGGGGGCTGACTTATATTTTACAGGGATTATACTCTCCCATCCATCCAAAATAATACACTAGTTTCAGCTTATTCCAGTCATAGCAAAGCAGCCCTGTCCTTCAGAGAAGAAACAAGATCAATGGACCAAAATTTATCGACTTCTTTTAACCTGCAGTAAAAATAATATAATATCTTAATTATAACATTGATACACTAAAATATCCCTAAAATTGTATTAGTTCGGAAATATCAACAACAATAATTTCGGAAAAGACTAGTAATATATGTTTCTTAATTTGAATTACTTTGAGAATTGGAACAAGTTTCTTTATCTAATTCCAAAATGAGATCATTTTAAGGACGAAAGGAAGTGGAATGAACCATCTAAGATGCTATGTCTTCTCCTGCTTAGCTTTTATTATTCTTTGCGGTTCTCTGATTTAACTAACTAACAATTTTTCAAAGGAACAAAGATAACTAAATAAAAACAAATCACAGCGAAGGAGCATATATGCTGCAGGTTATATCAATCATTGTCCATTATGTTTATTCGTTATGCTGCTACAATGAAGGTACCATACATCAGTGTTGTTAAAAGGCGCTGAGGTGCTCGACTAGGCGCTGAGGCAAGGCAAGTGAGGTACACTGCCTCTCCAACCTAGAGGCGCCACGACATCAGGAGGCGACGCCTAAGCGAGTGCCTCAGGATTTGTATTGAGGCGCTTGACCCAGTGCCTCATCGAAGAGGCGAGTAAATCTGAATTAAATCAGGAAATGATTAATTGAAAAAAGGAAAGGTGCTTTTATTTAAGGTCTTAATTGAAAAAAGAGGCTGAACATGGGAATTAATTACTAATGTTAATTTCTAGAATTGATTAATAATAGGATAAGATCTTTTTATTAGATTTTACTTAAAATAATAAAGTATACATGGAAAGTAGAGAAAGTAGGTTTTTTTAATAATTGAGCATCCTAATTAGAATTTGAAAGGTTATTAGTTTTAAATCTCATTTATCTATTTAAGAATCAACTGAAAAAAGAAAGTTCCTTACAACATAA